>PQWD01002589.1:100313-135109 GCA_019425675.1 Leucinodes orbonalis
TGACCTTGGTTGCGTCCTCGCTGATTTCCACAAAGTATTCACATAATAATTCTTCTGAGACTGCAAGGGTGTAAACCGGTAGTTATCACCGGTGGTGTGAGGTATGTTTCAACTGGATATATTTCGTATAATGAAGTACGTGGTCAAAACCGTAACTCCGAGAGCTTTCAACTTAAACTGCAAAATTGCTATGAATGCTTGAAGAGCTCCGTCTTGACCGCTGTAGCAAGTTTAAGTCAATGGTCATTGTAAGATAAGGAAATTGGTGTGAAAATGGACGACTAATCCCAACTGAACTCAAATCTCTTAATACACAGAAATCAAGATATTTTTTTGGCTTAAATTATTTATTAAAGAGGCTATAATAGTCAGAGAGACGGCCGTAGTATAAATGTCCTATGATTAGATACATGAATATTTTTTTGAAAATCGTCTGAGAAACCATAGCGCTAAAGGGCGCACTTCTGAAAATGCTGATTTAGCCCACATGCAAATTAATGATCTTCACTTCTCTTGTCTTGTCGACCTTTAGTGCTATTGTTCATTATCTGAATGATTGGACTTATACGAACCGGCTCTCGGACTATTAAGTCATAAGACCGAAATAACAACTATAACTAATTACAAAATGTATGAATGTATGCCAACGTCGTTTGGTACCTTGTGGCGAGCTCGGTGGGGATATGGGCGCCATGCGCTGCAGCGGCGGCCGAATGTTTTCCTTTCCTGTGGAGGATATGGAGCTACTTCTACTCGATTCCGAGTTTTTTCTGGCGTACGATTGTTTTGGTTGACGTTTTCACCTCTGTTATGCAAAGGAACAAATCACTGTATCACTTTTGAAAACAACACTCAAAGATTATAGAAATCCATAGTCTATGTAATAAAACGTAATAAAATTGCCATAGTTTTAACTCTCTGAAGCCACGTCTATAAGTTGTTTTCCGAGTTATAGCGAACCGTCTCGCCATAAGACTTGACGAATCCAACCACCGGAGAGGCTGGGTTCGAAAAGGCTACAGGCACCGTGGACACATCCATCGGCAGCTTATACAGAAGACCGAAGGTATAAACCAGCCCTGTGTATGGCATTTGTGAACTACGAGAAAGCGTTCGACTCCATCAAAACCTGCGCTGTTCTGGAGGCTCTGCAGCGAATGCGGTATCGACTGGCGATATATCGAGGTGATTGAAGTGTCTCCAACGCGCGACGATGACCGTTCAGATCCCAAGGACCAGCGGACACCAGACCATCCAATTGCGTCGTTGGTGTGAACAGGGGATGTATATCCCCGAAACTGTTCACAAACGCATTGGGGATGTCTTCAAAGACCCTGGACTGGTCTGAACGAGGCGTCAACGTCAATGGAGAGTTTATTTCTCATCTTCGTTTTGCTGACGAATCGTCATGGCAGAGTCATCGGAAAGCTTGCGAGATGTTGAACAGCCTTAATGAATCTTCCCGACGAGTTGGGCTTGGCATGAATTTGGACAAGACGAAAGTCATGTTCAACAGTCGTGTAATGCCACAACCGATATGCGTCGATGGCGTCCGTCTCGAGGTTTTGCAGAAGTATATCTACGGACAAACATCCAACTTGGCCGGCATAACTTCGAGAGGGGAGGCTAGTAGGAGGATTCAGTTGGCTGGGCGGATTCGGAGCTACGTCATGTCCTAACGTCAACTATTCCGCAATGCTTAAAGACAAAAGTCTTTGAGCAATGCGTCCTACCCGTGCTAACATACGCAGCTGGACATGGACACTGACTGCGGGGATTGGTTCATAAGTTCAAAGCCACTCAACGCGCAATGGAGCGAGCTATGCTTGGAGTCTCTCTTAGGATAGATCAAAATGATTTAATCCGTAAGAGAACTAAAGTTACCGACATAGCCCGCCGGATCAGCAAGTTGAAGTGGCAGGGCTGTCACGTATGTCGTAGAACCGATGGCCGTTGGAGCATACGAGTTCTGGAGAGAAGACCGCGTCTTGGCAAGCGTAGCGTAGGACGCCCTCCGGCCCGATGACCGACGACTTGCGAAAGGTCGCTGGTGGAAGCTGGATGAGAAAAGCGGAGGACAGGGATGTCTGGCGCAAAATGGGGGGAGACCTATGTCCAGCAGTGGACTGCAATAGGTTGAAGAGAAGAGAGAGTTCTAGATGATTGAGGTTGAAGTTGGAGAAACATTTCTTGAAAGGTTTTTTTAAATGATGACAATAACCTGCTATAGTGCATAAAGTTATCCCTGTTAGAAATAATGTACAAAAGCATTTTCACATAGTGAGCCTATCTTTTCAGCAAAGAAAAGATGGCTCACTAAAATGTGTATTAAGATAGTTTCATAGTTTACCTATTATCATTGTTCTCGTCCTCATCAAGCGAGTATGGTCCACATTTGTTACTCATCTGTCGCGCTAGTTCGTAATCGTGTATCGCAAAGCAGGGATCGATTTCACGGCTGAGGGGTATGTACTCGGGTGCACATGCCAGTAGAAGATGTCCTGAAATAAACTTTATCGTGGGCGGCTCAAGAGCGTCGGTGGCTCAATGGTGTGGACTGTCGCCTTCCTACCGGGAGGGCAGAGGTTCAAATCCCAACTCGTACCAATGTATTTTCGAATTTTCGAAAATATAAGTACGTTATCCGACGCTCTTACGGTGAAGGAAAACATCGTGAGGAAACCTTCATGCATGCCTGCGAAGAGATTCGAAGGTTGTGTGTGAAGTAGTCCAATCCGCACTGGTGCCCGCGTGGACGACTAAGGCCTAATCACCCTATACGGGTAGGCTCGTGCCTCTCGGTGGGGACGTTTAATGAGCTGATGATGATGATTGTGGGCGGCAAAGGGAATGTTCTTTAACCTATTAACCACCGGCATCCCAAACACAATAGAAAATCTATTGTTCTTTTGAGTATATTCAACTGTGGAGGTGAAATGCTTCGGCATGAATGGGCCGGTTCCACCGGAGTAATCATCAGTGCCGGATTAGCCATATAGCAAGAGTAGCAAATGCTACGGGCCCCGCGAGTTGGAGGGTCCCGAGCTCAAATAGGTAATCCGCAATTACACCACTTCAACAGCAAGACTTATGACCCGAACTGCGCGCATGGCTATTTCCGCCTAACCTCTAGGTATAATATCTATCACGAAAAACATTGGTATCAAAATCAACAACAATAATTTGAAATTGTACCACATTTTTAAAATTGAGCGCTGTATTTGCACTGCACTAAACGCAAGTTGGCAACACTGCAAAACTATTTGGGGAATTCCCTGATATTGTCATCGATCGAGCTAGTCGTAACTCGAACAAATAAAATAGGATTCTATTGACTATCAAACAATAAGAAATTGATATACACCTTTCTTTGGCTCAATATAAAAAACTAATAAAAGCACTTTAAATGCGTGAAAAGTTGTCTTGACATTGCTTCGAGTACTGTTTTCGTGATTGACATAGCGCTGTATGCTATTCATTCAATTATCTTTTTTAAAACAAATGAAAGTGATAAAAACAAGAACAAATATTTAAAAAATATTATACAAAATTTACGAATTTAAAAAAGAAATTTATTTTAAAAAAACATTTCTCTAACCGTAGGTAACATGAGCAGCAGATCTAGAGATACTGGTCGGCACTACGCTTCTGGAAGTGCTAAGCGTAATGCAAAAGATGAAAAGAAAAAAATAACGAAGCTGTTGTATCAAAAACACGTAAGCTGGCCGAGTATTTTAATGTTCAGAGTGATGTTGCTGAAACTATAGAAAGTAAATCAGAAGATACAGATGTTGCATCTCATTGTACATATTATGATAGTGGTCATAGTGGTACTACTAACGTTTCTGATGAAGCTACACTTTCTATAAGTGATACTGTAGTTGAGACAGCAATTCCTCTTAATTTAGGTATATCATGTTCTAGCCAAAGAGAAGTTATAAGCACAGCCAGTCCTCTCGATGTAGAGTCGTCGTGTTCTAGTCAAAAAGTTGACTCTAATGTCACTACAGTTTCAGTCCAAAAACCAAACGAAAGTAAAATGTACTCCAACAATATTGGGGAATGGCCGAGCAACTTTGATAGAGATTATTGGATTGAAAAAGGAAGCAGCGAACTGCAAAATATGAATGGAGATTTTTTGTCTTCAAAGAAAATTTATGAAAACGAAAATAAACCACGATTCTGCCATAAGTCATTTTTCACCTATAAACATAAACTAACGAATAAAACTCACGTCAGAGACTGGTTGTGTTATTCGGAAACCAAAGGACGACTTTTCTGTTTTGTTTGTAAAATTACGAATTCACCACGGTTTACGAAAGACGGATTAAATGACTGGAAGAATGCGCACAATTTGTTGACAAGACATGAAGAAAGCACTCCGCATAGACAAGCCATAATTTCGCTGTTAAACCTCAAAAACAAGAATACGTGTTGATTCTCAACTTCTGAGTCAAATTGAGACTGAGCAAAAGTATTGGAGGCTACTCTTAAAACGAATCATTGCAGTAATAAAGTTTTTAGCAGAACGAGGTCTTGCGTTTCGGGGTAGTGACGAAATTGTTGGTTCACCTCACAATGGAAATTATTTAGGCTTGTTAGAATTAATAGCCCAATTTGACGCTTTTATGGCTCAACATATTCAAAGTCATGCTAATAAGGGAAAGGGACGTACGTCATATTTATCTAAAACAACTTGTGAGGAATTTATTCATGTAATTGCATCAAGCATACTGGATCAAATTATTTGCGAAATTAAGAGATGCAAATACTACTCAGTTTCATTGGATTCTACTCCAGATATATCACATGTAGACCAAATGACTCTGACAGTACGCTATGTTCTGCCATCTGGACCAGTGGAAAGATTTGTTAAGTTCTTGGACATGGAAGGTCATACTGCTGAACAACTCGCTCAAAGTTTACTAGATTTCTTGACTGAGAGTGGCATTGATATCAAAGATTGTCGTGGGCAAAGCTACGATAATGCCAGCAACATGAGTGGAAATACACCGGTTTCCAGGCTCGAATTAAGGAAATAAATAAGTACGCAGAATACATTACCTGCCTTGCACATTCATTCAATTTGGTTGCTAAGTGCGCTGCAGACTGCTGTACAGAAGCATTACTTTTCATCGATTTCATTGAAAACCTCTACATTTTTTTCCGCTTCTACCTACCGATGGGGTCGTCTTACGAATGCACTTAAAGATTCCGCTTCGAAAATTCCGATTTTGAAACGGTTATCAGACACTAGGTGGTCATAACGAGCTGATGCTGCGAAGGCACTTATGTGGTTTTACCACTATTAAGCAAGTATTGTAAGACATTTTCAATAACGTGGATCAGAAAGCGGAGTGCCGTAATAAAGCTTATGGACTAATTTCAACAATGAATAAGTTAGAAACGGGAATACTGATAATTACTTGGAACGGAATACTAGAACGCTTGCAAGCGACTAGTGCTTCGCTACAATCGTCTGATCAAGATCTAAATACGGGATACGCCCTTTATGAATCATTATATGGCTACGTCCAAGCAATGCGATCCACATTTTCAGATATTGAGGCAAGAGCCAAAGATTTGACTAACTGTGAAGAATACCAGTAACAGACATTACGATGAATCAAGCGAAATACAAAGTACGACCATTTCAGCGGCTCTAATACACTCGACGACTTTGTTGAAAATCAAACACCTGGACAACGTTTCGAATTTGGGGTGTTTATTGTCATAATTGAAAACGTAGTGTCTGCTTTAACTAAACGTATGAAAGCATTTCATAAAATTACTAGTGTTTTTGGGGTATTTCGACAGATAAAATCTCTTACAACGAAGAGAGAAAAATCGTCAAGGATGGTCAGTGCTTACGAAGATGATTTGGCGAATTTAGTGCAGTTCCCAGAGCTGCTGAAAACAGATGTGGCTACTGTTATTGACAGCAAGAAACAGGAGCCTATGGAACTGCAATTTTATAAACTTCTATATACGATTCTAAAGAATTATTTATTCTTTAGAATCGTGTTTTTCCCAAATTTAGAAATTGCCATGCGCATTTACTTATCTCTCATGATTACTAACTGCAGTGGCGAACGTTCTTTTTCAACGTTGAAACGAATTAAAAATGAACGTCTTAATAATCTCACGTTGTTGAATATAGAGCATGACTTGCTTAAAGAAGTCGATATTGAAAGTGTAATCGCTAAATTTGCCCATAATAAATCCAGAAAAGTTTATTTGTAACAGTTTTGTTTTATTTAGTACCCTAAATTTGAGAACCGATAGCAAACCAAGGGCCCCTTGACAGAATTTGCTACAGGCCCCGCGCTGGCTTAATCCGGCACTGGTAATCATTATAGATAAGCGTGTCGAGTGAGTGAAGTAACGGAGGCCCAAAATTCCCATACTATATTCCCTTTGCCCTTTCTTTTACGGTTGGCAACACACTCGTTGGATCTCTAATTTGCTATAATTTAAAAAAATAATTAGGCTACTTACCCTGCGCCCGCAGAGCAGTTTTAGTCCTGGTATACAAGCAGCGTGAACTAACGAACCATTTGCGACCAGGCGTATTTCTAATAGGTCTTCCGCAAAAGCATTATGTAAGGGAACGACACACTGCAAAAAAGGATTTTTTTCATTTCTATAGTTCTTAAACTTTTATTGTTGATGTAAGTTTATAGGTATAAGGTATTTAAAGGTATAAATAAGCTTGTAAGTCCATTTTGCATAGAAAACCTGTTACACTATGTACGCACACTTAATTTATTTGGTTTGTTTGTAGTAAGTTCAATCGTAATTTACAAGAATCTTACCGACAGCAGCAGGCACAGTTGTCCAATGAAAGTCATATTCGCCATCACTTTCTAAACCTTTGCTTGTTAGTCTCTCGAAATGGCACGTGTCTGCAATATTAAAATATTCTTAAAAATGTATAGGTAGGTATAGCAAGCGGACACTTTCTTTAAAATTAAGGTCATTTTAATGAATTTCGGATGGTAACTGCAAATACATTGGGTATTCATAGTACTTTAACCTAACCTTCCCCCCTTCCTCTCCTCAGGTATTTTGTTTTTGTTAAAATATTTTACAACCAGGGTGGGGCGAGAGCCCCAGCTTGCACCAGTGTGGCTACGCTAATGTACCTACCTAACTTTAAACAATAATAAGTAATAAGTAGGCACTTTCCTACCTATATTCTTAGGAATTTGAATAGAAAAATAAAAAATATATTAAACTACTCACGGTTGTAGCAAAGCACTATTTGGCCATCACGCTCGTCTCCAATACGTAATGCATTCACAAGTGCACCCGACGAGGACCGCTATCTTCCGAGTTTTCCGCCCTTTTAACAGTCTGTTAAACAGATGACATGTATGTACATAGTATGTATTGCTCTTTAAACGCATACAATTATAGTTTTTACAAGATTTTCAAAAGGAATTTAAAAATAGATTTTAGTTTATTATATTTTTAGATATGAAATATTTGTTCAGCTCAATGGCACATGAACATGGTCTACATGGTGCCGAACTAATTGAATCTTTTTTAACTAGAATTTATATTTGGAATAAAGTTATATATAAATTCACCTGGCCTGTATTAGATTCTAAAACTTCCCAATGGTGCTTGTAACCGACCACCATGATGCCCACCTCTCCATCCATTAGTTTTACAAGAACCGGCGATTCACTTAATTGGATATCCTGAAAGATATAAATGGAATGTAGTTATGGGTAAGAATAATAAAAAATAAGGCATCAGGCTATATCAAACCGAAATAATGTCTTTTTATGATATAGGGAGCAAACGAGCAAGAGAGACACGTTATGGAAAGTGTTCACCTCCGCCTAGGGACAACGGCACGACACAAGAAGTGCCGGTGCGTTGCTTGCCTTGTAGATAAGAATACACTCTTTTCCTAAAATATCGCTGCTGGTAGGTCATTCCATATTAGTAAAGTACGTGAAAGAAGTAAATCAGTATTATTAATAGAAAAAAAAATCTGACATTATTAAAACAAGGTTGTTTTCAATGTAGGAATATAGGTACATACCTACTATTTGATAGTTTTTACCTTGATATGCGTATATTCGAATCCCATTTCACTATCAGTCTTGGATTCTTCAATCATCAGCATTATCCTTCTACCAATTGCTACCGCAAGAGTTGTTTTACCACCTTCTCCTGAAATGCATAACATATAAATTACGATCTTTCATGGTGACTTCATTTAACTGATATTTGCTGTGTCCTTCATGGACTCGCTACGCATGCCGCATTATAGGAGAGCAGTCTTGGAGCGCGGTAGTCTAGTGGTTAGTGATACGCCTGACCATGATTAATGCAGTGTTGAAGGAAACAATAATAGCCAGGTAGTCATTATTTTCCGTCAACACTGCCTTGCCCGCCACCCAAGACAACAGACTGTAGGTCTCTCATACCGGTAATTTTATAGTGTCCTCATCCAAAACACAGAAGCGTAAAGCACTTTGATCACCTGACTCTGGCAGATCGAAGCAACATCTCGTACCTGACTTGAGCAGATCGAAGCAGTTCGCAGTCTTGGTGCGCGGCAGCCTGGCGTGCTTGCAGTTCTGCAAACTAAGTGTAAAGCACTTTGATTACCTGACTCGAGCAGATGGAAGCAACATCTCGTACCTGACTCGAGCAGATCGAAACAGTGCGCAGTCTTGGTGCGCGGCAGTCTGGCGTGCTTGCAGTCTTTCAGCGGGCCCAACATTACGTACACGACTCGAGCAGATCGAAGTAGTGCGCAGTTTTGGTGCGCGGCAGTCTGGCGTGCTTGCAGTCTTGCAAACTAAGTGCCAAGCACTTTGATCACCTGACTCGGGCAGATCGTAGCAACATCTCGTACCTGATTCGAGCAGATCGAAGCAGTGCGCAGTCTTGGTGCGCGGCAGTCTGGCGTGCTTGCAGTCCTGCAGCGGGCGCATGGCCCAGGCGCCGGCGCACAGTGCGGGCAGCGGCAGCGCGTACAACCCCGCGCCGCCCGCGCCGCCGGTCGTCGACCCACCGCCGAGCGCGCGCGCGCCCACACGGAACAAGCCAGCGCGCTCACTCACACGGGCGCGCCGTACGCACCCCTCCCAACGTAGTACTACGCGGGTTGTACCGCTCTCTGAAACAACATGAAAATTAATAAGTCGGTTACAATTAAAAAGGGAAGTGATGAGCGTGTAATGAGCAACTCTTTAAAAATAACAGTGTGATTGAACAATAACAACACAGCAGGATTTGCAAAGAATTTGATGTCCTCAGTTTTCAGCAAATGCTGATGGGAAAATTTAGATGCTGCTTACGCCCTTGGGTGCACGAGCAATTATGTTGGCGGGCAACTACCAAAGACTCGGATAGTGCTGAATATCTAGCGAGATCTAAATATTCAGCATAGGAATGTAAGGTAACTTTGGACTGCGTAAATATTATCTTTCACGTACATACCGTTCCGTACACAACAATCATAGAGGGACTGAACGAAGTTTCAAAGAGTAGGTTAAATCTTGCTAGGCTTCATATTCTCTTTTCTATTCAGGATTCATGTAGAGAAATTAATTCTATTTTGTCACAGTATGCAGTGAAATAACTGGATATTGTGATTCAACATATTTGGCATTAGTTAGCAAAACAGCGGTGGTTAACAATCGAAAACTGAAATATTATGCACCTTCTAAGATATAGGTGTTGGATGTAGTCGATAGCAATAGCCGTCCTTCTGTCATCTGCTCTGCGCATACTGGTGTCGCCGGTAGAGGCGCCGAGCGCCACACTCGGCCTTCCCATGGAGCTCTACGGGATCCTCCAGAACCTGTATTTGGATAATACAATATTTATAAAAGAGATTCTCTGATATTTTTAAGGAATGTACCATATGCAAGCTAAAACAGTCGCTGACAAATACATATTAAATTTTGGTTGGTTGGTCATGATTGATTGGTTCCAATTTCTTGTACCTTTAATGTAATTTTGATTACTTAAAATTCAACAAACAAACAATAACACAATTCACATGGCTACAAAAGCCAAAATCCTTGCAGCAAACAGCTTTACGTTATGCTGATTTAGTGCGTTTGCAATTGTAGTAAGTTACACACCGGAATATACATGGTTGGCTAAATTAGTTGACATAGACTGGGAACCCTCATATCCCCTTAACTTACTCACCAGTAGAAACGAGGCTGGTAGGAGCATCTCCTCGCAGCACGGCGTCCAGTTTCAGAGCTTGCCCCACGTGAAGGAAACGCTCCGTACGGGCGGCACCCGCGCCACCTGCGCCTGCGCCTCCCGACCACACGTCAGATAGCGCGCGCCTTGACAGCATTGGCTGCCGATCATAATGGGGTTAAAGTACGAGTACCTGAGCACTGTATCTATTTATCCGAAACGTTCATTATCATCATCATTACGGCCTAAAGAGTCCACTGCTGAACAAAAGCCTACCCCAATGATTGCTCAGCAGACCGATGGTTAGCAGTTATCCAGGTGATCAGTTCATTTGGTTTCGGGTCGATTTACACTTCGTTTCACGTTATGTGGACGCCACTCGAGAACACCCATACACCGTCTATTCTACGCACTACGTGCCCTTGGCCACTGCCATTTCGCTCAGCTCTCAGCACAAGCTCAGCCAGTGGACAGTAGTAAAGTGACACGTATATTTGTGTTTCCAAATAGTAATAGGTACCATGGCATATGTTACGACCCACTGCAGGGCAGAGGCATTGAAGACAAGAGATTGGGCTGTAATACAAATCTTCTTCCTTTATATATATATATTCTAATGAAGAAGATTCGGTGTAATATATTTATATAGACGTAAAAGATTAACCGAGTAAATTTTCTTTTGATAAAGATAATTGTCATTCACTTTTTAGTGCCATGTTCTTAAATTCTTTTTAACTGCTAGGATTTCCAGACAATAGAAAAGGAATTGTACCTCTTGGATATATACAGTTGCCGGCGGTCCAAGGGTTAACTGACGCAGACTCATATGAGTTTATAATTTATTTCATCGACACAATTGACTGAAATTGAGCGGCGGTGGCTTAATGGTGAGGACTGTTGCCCACATACTGGGAGGGCTGAGGTTCAAATTCCGCTACATACCAATATGTTGTCGGACTTTTATGTACGAAATTATATGTACGTTATCGACGCTCTCACGGTGAGGACAACATCGTGAAAAAACCTGCGCACATTTGCGAAGAGATTCAAAGGTTGTGAGTGAAGTCATCTAACCCGCACTGAGCCCGCGTGGACGACTAAGGCCTAATCACCCTAGACGGGTAGGCTCGTGCTCTTGGTGGAGACATTTAATAAGCTGATGATGGTGATGATGATTGTCTGGAAACGGGGCGGTTGAAATGTTTACATCATAAGGCACATAACAATAACAGTGACTTATGTGCTTTTGTGACCTTACATTATTTAGTACGAGACTCACCACCTTATGATCAGAGCAGTGCTCGGCGTAAATATCTCTGATTAGTGTGTCAAGTGTCCGCTGTCGCTTCAGTGCAAACGTTGGGGTCTGAAATGCTGCCTTTTCTCCGTTCATCAGCTTGACCTGGGGATACGAATAGTATGAGACATTTATAATGAGGATTAGAGCAAGAGCAAGCGAAGGCGAGAGATTTTAATGAAATTAAGCACTCCTCTTTCTTAATCATTGATTTTTGGAACTAAGCTTTAAATTAATGTTCTTAAATCACTGGTGACCTTTTTATATACTAATATATCGTGTGATGTAATTTTTCGTGATATATCTATCAACAGGATTGTGACGTTGAAATGTAATAGTGTTAACCCTACAAATAGGTTTGGTTGAAACACCAATAAAAAGAAAAAAACGAACATATTGATATTGTGATAGCAAGATAAAATATTTGTACGGTAACATAGAAACATAAAAAGTAAAATTGGCTATTCCATCCATTAAATATATATTGTGGTAATAATTGGCAATTACTTAGTATTCGTATGTACTTACCAACAAAAACTCTCTAAATAACTGAGGATCGTTGAAAATCGGTGGACATGGCAAAGAAGGTCCGAAAGGAGGCACGGTGTCGTCACTATAGACGCTGAGGCGGTATCCTTCGCCTTCCACTTCTGAAATCACTGCGAATATATCTGGATAGGTAATCCAATTAAGGAAGTTATATGAATTAAGGTTATTCCATTCAATCAGAAAAAAATTTTATAAAAATTAGCGTTATTGTTTTTTAACAGCAAAATGATGAATTCATTATTTATACTCCTACGTTCGATATTACTTGAAAAATGAATTGCAATTCATCGATATACCTACTCGTAGGTAACTACACAAGTTATTGTTATTCTGTTCATTGTTGAATGTTATACCTATAAAGTTTCTTACTATTGGAGTCGATTAAAAGTCATTCATTCATGACAAAGTACTGAAGGTTGTTTGGAAGACATATCGAACATGGAATTAATGCCCGCCGCATAGGCAATCGTTACGACACCTTTTACGAGTAGGTTCGACGAGTTCATATTCGCGTTACCGGCACGTTCCTACTGGGTGGTCCTTCCCTCAATTATACCTAAAAATATGTATAGGGTACCTAGCCCTACGATTTATGTTCTAAGCCGAGGTTTGATTCGCAGTCTGGAATACCATTAGGCTCGATTAATATTTTAAAGGTTGAGAGCCACTTATAGGAGGGGAAGGGGAATTTCATAAACGACCAACAGAGAAGTGTCCGTAAAAATACTACAATGTAAATATATCATTTTTAGCAATAAAGATAATTTTAAAAAAATTATAATGCTCAGAATATTGGGTTAGAGAAACGAGTACAAAGAATAATGTGCTAGGCGAAAATAAAAGATGAATATCTAATATCTCTGTCTAAAACTGGGGTGCAAGTTAATGAATTGTAACGGCTGGGGACGCAGACCACCGTCTTAATGGTTTTAATTGTTTAATACTTGGACTAACTTTAACCATCTGGAAATTAGGCCGCGAAACAAATTGCTGTCTTATTATTTTCAGTTGCTTCAAAGAGCTTGGTTGAAAATTGCCGCATGATATGATTCCATGGAAAATAGTATGGTCGACATAATAAATGGGCTTTGGAAAGTCAGACAAGTAAATGACAGCATGCGGAAAATTGGGTAAAACGTTTCGTAACGTACCTATATAAATAACATAGCGTGTTTCATTATTATTCTGCGTCGACAGACAGTTTCAACGGAGACATTTGGCGCTGCCTTACTTTATACGGGTAGTTATGTCTAAGTAGGGTTTAAACTCCTACCTTTTCTACTTGTTTTATTGAGAGTTTTAAGTTCACATCTCGACATTCCGCAGCCCACTGCACTAGACCACTCTGTTCTGGAGTTTAGAACCACAACTCGCCGCACTGATTCTACTTATGCCTCTTGAGTCTCTTTAAAACTCTCGCTAAGCAATACACAGTGAGTGGCTTGTTGGTTACTCGGTACAGTATACCATGTGAGATGATTGGTTTAAGTACCCAAAGCATAGGACTGACATACCTTTCGGAGGAAAAAGACCTATTAATAAAGATAATAAAAAGGTATCCTAAAAAACAAAATGTACTTCTAACTAAATTATAAATTTTCTATTATAAAAATAACATCCATCATGAAGCGAAAAGTGCTTAAAGTAGGCCTACTAAATATTGGACAAGGTATTGAAGGAGAAATTAGCAGCAATGCATGTAAAGTAAGTACTACAAATCAAAATGGCTCGTGTAGCGAAGTGTCTTTATGGGTATTATGAATGTGAATTACAATTTGTTTATGGTTGCACACTCCCGCGTGCTTGCATCATGTAAGTAATAAGTTATTTTATGACCCAAATTATTTACAAATATAATTCGTTGTAAAGTCATAACTGGCTGTAGTTTAATGATAGAGAAAAAATGAGTTTTAAGTACATTTTTAATGTAGAGTAACACGCTACCAGTACCTATTTACCTACCTGCGTTTGATTTCCCTAAAACTGCTCAGATATGATCGTTAAACTTAAATTAAGCCTTGGAAAAAAAGACTCGAACCTTAACGGTGCCAACTTATTCACACCTGTCCCAATAAAATTACAAGCACACTCAAACACGGACGGATGTATTAACTCCGTCCGCAGATAAACCCCGACCGCACTAAAGGTGGTTCTCACAAAGGATACGAGTGAAGTGACTCTTGACGCACTGCGGGTTGAAGGTGTTGTGCACGGAGTCCTCGGTGAACACGATGTTTACGATGTCGTTACCGATGTGACGCTTCCTCTCCAACTGTTGGTGGGATGTTACATTTAATGATCTTTGTCTGTCTAGTTTAATGATGTGTTAAACTATTTGACGGTTAAAAGTAATTTTGTGTTATTATCTATACATATAAATTAAATTGGAGTCTATTTGTTATATTGGTACATACGCAAAAATAGCATTTTTTTATTTTGTCTGTATGTCTGTGTTCCGGGTCATCTCTGAAATGATTGGACAGTTTTGGAAGGACTTTTGGCAGGTAGCTGATGTTATAAGGACAAACATGGGCTAATTTATTTTAGAAAATTCTTTGTATTTTAGAAAAACAAGTGTTTAGGTTAGTTTTACTGCGAGTAAATAGCTTATACCGCGGGGCACAGATAGTTTCTAATAACCCCAAACTCAAAATAAGATATTTTGAGTTTATTCAAATAAATCTTACAGGTACTTTTGAATCGTCTATTGTTATTATTATATTTTTATGACTCCCAACGGTCCGGAATAAGTAGGATTTTCGAGGGGAGCCGGCAAGAAACTTGATAGTCACTCTCTTTAAATAATTGGTTTCAGAGTTTTTTCACTTACCTACACGTAACTTTACAATAATTTATTACAAAGATTTGTAACTGGAACACTGACTGCGTAATCAACTTGAACTTTGGTTAATCACTTCTCGAATGTATTCTCAATAGTTAGAATACCTACCTAAAATTTTGTCGTTGTTGCTTATGACGAGTCAAATGCATCTTATCTATATTAATTATATCAAAAGAATATTTTTATGTATCAATGAAATATGAACATTCTGCAGGACAATAAAATAACTATACATATTTTAAAGGTACAATAGAACTTTAGCTTATGTGGTAGGTGGTTCCATTGCAATTTCAAATACCTAAAAACATTAATGGAAGGTGAGTAATAGTCTTAAAAGGAATATAATTTATTCTGAAGAAAAGCCTTCGAAAACTTTTGTCCTGATAAATAACATTAGAACATTTTTTGCTGGGGACAATGGGGGCGAGCTCCGAACTTAAATGGCTTTCATTTGATTTCTCTAAAAACATTTTTTCATGATTTACGAAACGCCAAAGGCGTAGTACTATGCACTGAAAATAGTTATGTATTTATTTTCATGAGACACAATTTTATTTACTTTTAATCTTTGCTTTTCCTTTGACTCGATTTTCATAGTTTTATTTTAGGTACTGATATTCATTGAATATTGCACTTAATATGTTTCCCACACTACATACCTACATAATATTGGAGTTCCAACTAGAGAATTGTGTCAAGAAAAAGGATCTCCATTAAATAAACACAGGCATTGTTACGTCTCCCAAGCATTTAGCGGACAAAACCTCGGTAGATGAACTTAAGTCGGGTTCCAGACGATTGTTGAGAGTAAGGTAGTCGAGACTCACAAATCCCACCTCTGAAGGATTACAATTGGATATGTGGAGCTTAAGACGGCTCGAGTACCTGTACAGGGTCGGTGGATTTGATTTACTTTGGGAAACGGTAAAAGTTACCTTTGGGGTGCCTCTATTGAGTTTAGGGAAAAGCAAGGAAAGGGCATTAATAATATTGTGTCAGACAGGTATACAATTTGTATTTTTTTTTGCAAAAACCAATGCTTTCAAATCCTGTGAAATTGGACCCTTCTTCGGGATTGGGGTACATTACTTTTATTGGGTTTTGATTACGTGAGGGTCAAACATTTTTTTTATGTTAGTTGAAAATTCGTATACACCAAAACTTCAATAATTTGAGCGTGTAAGTAAGTGCGATAGTTACCATTTACAGAATAACTAATGGCATTATAAAAACTTTCGTGTTACGGATAATATAGTCAATTTTGTATGAAATCATGTTAAGTGATACGCATATTTGGCAAACTTGAAAGTAACGACAATCGGTCAATAGTTGACAAGGCAAATATGTGGATAATCGATTACTCATGCGTTGTGTTTCTATGATAAAATTATACATTTTGTTTATGTAAAAGCAATAGGCCACTTACTCCCGACATATCAATCGTCAAATATCAAACACTGTAAGTGCTAGGAGTTTGTTTAGTGTATAGGGTTATTTTGCATGAATTTTTTTTTTACTACACACCCATAAATCTGACATTTTGCGATGGCATTTTTATGACTTGGATACCACCCATGTAATTTATTATTCAACTCTAAATAAAGTATATTTCGTGGTCAAAATAAACAATATGTTGCATACAAATAAAATAAATATGTATACAAATAAAATTTATTGAGAAATACCTGTTGTTTATTATCTTTGGAGAATGGAAGCATAGTTGAGACATGAAACATTATTTCATGACCTTGGTGCATCGTATATATGGAATGGCTGCCAGTCATGTCACCTGCAACAGAAAAAAGGTTATCGCAACGAAGAATTGCTTACCGAGTACCTATGTAGCAAAACACAATAACAGGTGATTAGAAAATAATATTTAAAAAGGATTTCTTTAAATATATTAGAATACAAACGTTCACAAGATTCATCTAATGTTATGCGATACCTGCGCCCTTTTATGTTGCCCTTTAAATAAATAAATACGAGTAAATACCCACCGACATTCATGCAGCGCCATCTAGTTCCAAACTATTTTAGTAATAAGGTAAAGCTTACTTATTAAAGTTATTTAATAACGTAATACATGCCACGTGTGTCATGCGTGTACCAGTATATTGTCACAAACAAGATTACTCTCTCGTATATAAACAATACTAAAGTTCTGTCGCGTGAAATGAAACAGTAAGGCTTACCGCGACTTCAACAAAGGTAAACTAGCAGCTGAGAACTTACGATGTGCTGGTTTCTGTAAATCGACTTTAAGTTAAACTTTTGACGATATTCGAGTTTGAATTTTAAATCAAAACTTAAACCTTATGCATAATATGTACGAATATTTGGTGCTACGAGAAATTAAGACCCAGAATTAAACTCATTACAAATTTTGATGATTTTCTTGTATTGAATAATTATCGATTTACAGTGCAGTTGCTACTGATGATATAAGTCAGTAATTTCACTACTTGAAGGTGTTCGGAACACAGTTAAAAAACAAAATGTTATAGCCAGATAAATAAGTGATAGGTGGAAATAAACTAAGGTTTGTATGTGTGTGGTAAAAATTTGCAAAAAGAACTATTTTCTAAGTTATAATTTGAGACAAAAAACATATCATAAGTTACTTATGTACTGGTATTGTTAAGGAATAAGCTTTTACTTAGCTTTGTATTGGAAAACTAAATAAAATTTACGTAATAAATAAAATATGCTATAAAATGACCCTTAACATCGAGTCCTCCTCGAAACCTGTTCCAGCCTCGTAATCGAATCTTGTCGCCCAAAAGTGATATAAATCTGTCCCATTTCTCGTCACCTTTTTCTGAAAAAATCCGAAACACCTAGAGAGCTGGCCGCCAATAAAAAATATTTAAAGGGTGCCACGTGTAGCTATTTTTATATAAAAAAAAACGTTATTTCCCGGAGGTAAGGGTCATTAGAAGTTAATTCATTTAAAACTCGAGATACTTTGATGTTAAGTTTAGCTATAAATTATTTTAGAAAAAGTACCAAATACTATTAGTCATTTTGCACACATAGCATTACGTTGGTATAAAAATATATTTTAAATAATGAGGTATATGTAAAACGGCATTTATAAATAAAAATTAATCTGTTTACCATTCGAGAGCATTTCATCATCTGTTTTCTGTGCAGGTTTCATAAGCATGACGCCAATTTTAAAGTTCACTGAACCCTCCTGCTCTTCCAACAAGAGTATATCCTTTTGTAGCTCGGCACATGTGATCTGTACAAAAAGATATTACTCAGCACAACATTTTTTTTATTTAAATTATATAAACGTTCTCACAAACCAAAGTATTCTTTTAAAAAAATACAATAATCAACAAATATACTCATTATAAAACAATCCTTGAGATGATGCTAAAGAAGTTAATCTGTGTCCCGTGGTCTTAGATATGATTTTGAAAAATATGATCTTGATATAGTTTACCAAAACTAACTTTTATCAGTCTCAGACACAATAACACTCTTCACGATTCCAAAAGTTTTCTTGGGTAGTATTGAGTCCACAATTTATTTACAAATCTCAAACTAGGAATTTCGGGTATTCTATATTGTACAATATTAGTTTTACCGTAGGACATTTCTTTCTTGCCCCTATTATTACTCTATAACTTATCGAGATTTGTGTTTTAAACCTTTCAATGATAAAGAGCTGACACGCCATGTTAAAAGTATTCAACCTATGGTTGAATTTGATGTTAGGTAATAATGCCAATCGAGTACTAAAGTTATCTTTATACAAATATACATACAAAGTAAAGATGGTAAAAGTCTAAAAAGTATACAACTATCGCATTTTTGTATTTAGATGAATAAACATAATATTTTTTTGAGAACAAGTAGTGCTTTGAGATGTTATTAATGTACCATTATTTTATCAAATAAATATCATGTTTGCTATATTAAATTAACACAAAGAACTCAAAGCGTATCTAAGATTAGAAAAGCACTCATTTTTTTAAAAGCCTGAATAATATATTATTCAAATAATAGAGTTCTAAAACCATCTTGATTTTTGTTACCAGCCAACCCGAACAAATTTGGAAGCTGACCTCTCTGGGCACCTTGTCGACCCTCTCCATAGACGGGAACTGTGCCAGGATCTGTTTGACTGTCGGCCTTACCGGCGCCTGACCACCACCGCTGCTCCACGCGCTTGGTGGCAGATATATTTTATGGGCACCCTGTTGACAAAATACAAACATCATTATCAGCAGTAACAGCTCATTAAATGTCCTCACCGAAAGGTACGAGCCTACCCGCGGGTCCAGTGCGGATTGGCCAACATTACGCACATCCTTTGAATCTCTTTGCAGGCAAGTTTCCTTACGATGTTTTCCTTCACTGTGAGAGCGTTGGATAACTTACATAAAGGTAATTTCAAATCTCCGAAAGGACATTGATACGTGGCGGGACTTGAACCTACGCCCTCCAGATCGGAAGGCGAACAGTTCACACCAAAGAAGTACAATACAGTACTGTTGAAAAATACATCCGTCTGGTGTGTAGGCCTGTTGGGCTATGATATCTGGGTGATCCTGGGGTTTAAACCTGAATGGAGACCGCATAGTGAAAGTCATTTGAGTAAATAACTATAGGTATACGTAATTTAAACTATATTATTAATACTGAAATACATTTTACATAAATTTACACAACCAATAAAATTGTGTTAACACAAAAGATCATCATCATCATCATCATCAGCTCATTAAACGTCCCACCGAGGGGCACGAGCTACCCGTATAGGGTGATTAGGCCTTAGTCGTCCACGCGGGCCCAGTGCGGATTGGACGTCTTCACACACAACCTTCGAATCTCTTCGCAGGCGTGCATGAAGGTTTCCTCACGATGTTTTCCTTCACCGTAAGAGCGTCGGATAACGTACATATATTTTTCGAAAATTCGAAAATACATTGGTACGTGTCGGGATTTGAACCTCAGCCCTCCCGGTAGGAAGGCGACAATCCACACCACTGAGCCACCGACGNCGCCTTCCTACCGGAGGGCTGAGGTTCAAATCCCGACACGTACCAATGTATTTTCGAATTTTCGAAAAATATATGTACGTTATCCGACGCTCTTACGGTGAAGGAAAACATCGTGAGGAAACCTTCATGCACGCCTGCGAAGAGATTCGAAGGTTGTGTGTGAAGTCGTCCAACCCGCACTGGGCCCGCGTGGACGACTAAGGCCTAATCACCCTATACGGGTAGGCTCGTGCCCCTCGGTGGGGACATTTAATGAGCTGATGATGATGATGATATATTACCTATATAGTTACAGCCAACTCTCGTTAATTTTAAACTTGAGGGACTCTTAAAATATAACGAATTAGCAAGAGTTTGAAATATCAAACGGTTTGAAATTCTTAAGAGAAAAAAAAAAAACAAAGTTATATTTTTAATGTTGATCAATATTATGCATTAATCTGTATACCAACGAAATAGTAACAGTAACTGAATGATAACTAAACACTGAGCTTGCTTGCTTGCTAATATTATTATTATTGTGAGAGTTTATGAACGAAGACCTTAGCGTGAGGCCAGGCAAATGTGGAGTTAACGCCACTTAATTTTAAGTGCCGTAAGTAAAGAAATCATTGCTCCTTCAAGGTTACTTGTGGATAGGATTAAGCTTTATTGTTTTCCCTTATTTTTTATCACAACATATGTTCTTTATATACATATGCTTTAGGAATTCGTATTTTTCTATGACTTGGACTTAGTATAGCTAATCCTTTCTAATAACGTTACATAAATCAGGGTTTTGGAACTGGTGAAGCTGGGACATACATTCAGAAAATCTTGAAAAATGAATATTACTTCTCTCTTGAACCTATTACAGTCCACTGCTGAATATAGGTCTCCCCCATTTTGCGCCAGATTTCCCGGACCTCCGCTTATCTCATTCAGCATCCACCAGTGACCTTGCGCATGTCGTCGGGACGAATATTACCTAAAAATTGTAAAATTTGTACAGTACAGTACAAAATCGGGAAGTCTCTTTTAATGAGGGGTTATAATAAGGTAGCGTATGTCGCTTATAGTAAGTACAACAGTAAACCCAAAATAAAGATTACATAAGAGTTACATAATTGTGGCGTACAGACGACACGTCACAGCATTACAATAACAGCTTGCCTTGCAGCAGTGGCGGATTTACCAATAGGCTAAGTAGGCTGGAGACAACTCGGCAGATTTAGAGGGGCGGCAAATTTACCTAAATATTTTTTAATAGAGTTTCGGTGGCTCCATTTGAGGACTGCTCCAAAGGTCCAAAGGTGTGGACTGTCACCTTCCTACCAGGAGGGCTAAGTTCAAATCCCGACACGTACCAATGTGTTTTCGAATTTTCGAAAATATATTATCCGAAGCTCTAACGGTGAAGGAAAACATCGTAAGGAAACCTTCATGCACGCCTGCGAAGAGATTCGAAGGTTGTGTGTGAAGTCGTCCAATCCGCACTGGGCCCGCGTGGACGACTAAGGCCTTATCACCCTATACGGGTAGGCTCGTGCCCCTCGGTGGGGACGTTTAATGAGCTAATGACGATGATTTTTAATCTTACAGAAAAAGAAAAAAAACACTTATAATTAAATGTATACACATTACGTCCGTAATCCGTATATAAAAGATTAATAAACAAATCATACAGTTAAAATTTCAGAACAAATGTGATCCCACCAAAACATTTCTAACGTATTCAATTGCAAAACTCAAAGAGGCGGCAAAAATTATTAGCCTTCTAGCGGCAAATTTTAAAACCGCCACTGCCTTGCAGAGCTAGCTTAACGTAACATCATCATCATCAGCTCATTAAACGTCCCCACCGAGTGGCACGAGCCTACTCTATGGGGTGTTTAGGCCACGCGGGCCCAGTGCGGGTTGGACGACTTCACGCACAATCTTTGAATCTCTTCGCTGGCGTGCGCAGGTTTCCTCAGGATATTTTCTTTCACCGTATGAGCGTCGGATAACGCACACGTACATATATTATTCGAAAATTCGAAAATACATTGGAACGTGGCGGGATTTGTACCACAGCCCTCCCGACAGGAGTGCGACAGTCCACACCATTGAGCCACCGACGCTCTGAAGCTTAACGTAACATAGTTACTCTAAATTATTAGGGAAAACAATGGCGAGAGTCAGATATATAGGTATGTACAATACGGTCTACCTTATTAAGAACTAAAAAGACACTACTCAAAATCAAATTTAATTTCTAATTGTACTATTAGTTTTTATAATTAACTTCTCAAGATTTTAACAAGGACTATACATAGAGTTCTAGGTTCTATCACTATAAATTACAAATAATTTTCTTTTTCCAAGACAAAGTAACCATTGTATACGTAGTTACAAAAGTCTTGCAATATCAAGTCTTTTTGCTAAGTATTTAGTTTTCATAGTATATGCTCGTGGCTGAAAATTGCTGAATAAATGCCTATCTGAATATCTGCCAATATTTTATTTGAATACATACTCGTAAGAGTCATTGTAGACAATAAATAATATACTTAATGCTATAATTTCATAATATTTGGAATAAGTATTGTCACTTGCGAAGTACGAGTCATCATCATAATCATTGACTCATATACGTCTGCACCAAGGGGCACGAGCCTACTGCATAGAGAGTATAGGCCTTAATATAATACTCGGGCCCAGTGCGGATTAGTCGACTTCACGCACAACTATTAATAATAACAACGATACTTAAATACTGTTTTTTGTAAATACATACATATTATACTTAGACGATACCAATACAAAAATACATGTTCACACAAATGTTTGTACTGTCCGGGGATCGAATCCGGAACTCTTGTACGGTAATAGCCGACGTCTCAACCATCACACCAAATGGGTCGTCAAATATAGAATTTATTCGTAGGCGTGCGCAGGTTTCCTCACGATTTTTCCCTCATCGTAAGAGCGTAGGATAAACGTGCATATAATTGAGAAAATCCGAAAATACTTTGGTACGTGGCGGGATTTGAACCTGCACCCTCCAGATCGGAAGGCAACAGTCCACACTAATTCCACACCAATGAGTTATCGATGCTCACCGAAGTGCGAGTAATCATTTGCAATTGTTTTATTATATTTTGCAATATAATGTCAGTTATGAAGGAGGTCCTATATTCCACGACCTTCGTCGTTTAATGGCAGCGCACTATCTACTTATTAGTCACAATTATAATCCGGTTTAGGTTTACTGTGTTTTCGTTGTACAGTAGTGTTTCACATCAGATTCCCTTAACATTCTAGTTCAGAGTAGTTAAGTGGGCGTTAACGTTTGACTGAATATATCCGCTTTTAATGGTACGATTGTATTACCATTATAACTATAAATATAATAAACTAGCGACCCGCCCCGACTTCGCACAGGTGCAATGCTGATACTAAATACACATATAAACCTTCCTTTTCAGTAACTCTATTTATTTAAAAAATCTCATCAAAATCCGTTGCGTAGTTTTAAAGATTTAAGCATACATAGGGATATAGGGACATAAAAAGCGACTTTGTTGTATACCATGTATGTAGTAAAAAATTAAATATAAAATAAGTGTCGTAAGAGACTTCTTTGCTTTTTTGCGGCTTTGTCATCATTATAATTTAAGCCTAATGCAGCAACTTATTAAGGCCTCTCTAAAACAATTTGCGTATGATAATAATTTAGTACTACACTAGTCATGTGGTACAAAGGGTGTAGAAAATCAGTAGTGTGACAAACAAGAAAATAACCTTGTTTGTCAAACTGATGTGAAAATCTAGTGTGACTACGAGTTAGGAATCTTTCTTTCTCGCTAACTTGTGTCATGAACATACTCGTATTAAGTTACAATAGCCAGCAGGTTATTTCACTGCATGTGCTTAGCCAAAGCCAATACCTAGGTTATTACCGTTTAACGGGGCCGTCCATTAATCAGATGATCAATTTTTACACCCCCAATTCCAAGAACAGGTGTATGTAGTACCTACGAAGAATCTGGTCTTTCCAAAGCTTTTAAATTTTATTTACGTACAGCTTTTCAATATTATCTTATTTTATTTTGAAATTAAAGACCATGTTCAACATGTATTTTACAACGTTCTCAACGTTGTAAAATAAAATACCCGTGATGTACTACCACAACCCCTTGTCCAATGTAATATTTTGTGGTTTTCTCCCCGCTCTTTTTAAGCTCACGTGATTCATAGAGTGTCCCTTATTATTATTTAAATGAAAATTAAGTGTCCCTTATGGCGGGAGAAACAGATAAGATTTCATTGATGACCTTATACAAGATCTCCCTGTACCCTTTAGGTACACATTAAACGTTTCACCAAGAATGACGCAGGCGTACAGCGTGACGGGTGGTTAGTCTTTCGCCCATTAGTGTTGTGGTATGCAAAAAGACTCCATCAACTAAGCCATCTGCGCTGCCAATTGCCCGGTGAAGCTGTAAAGGCTATCTATGTTTGCGGCCAACAGCAGTCAGTTCGAAAAAATCCATCAAGTGATCAGACAATCTACTTTTACTGAATATTAATAGACCGTGTGATCACGGGAGACGTGTGTCTAATGACAACAAGGTTTAAGACCTAACCGATTGTTGGTCATCTATCTATCCTTCCGTCACTATCCTTTCTAGCTTTTACTGTACACAGTTTGTATTCTGAACAACGGCCTGGATAACGTTTATACTCGTAGTACACTTGCCGAGACCCAGTACCACTGTACGCCTCTATTTGTTACAGTCGTAAAGCCACCTGCGGCCAGGAGCACCATCATTAACACCAAAAGTGGAGCATTTTAATAAAAATAGTAGTGTCCGCACTTTGAGTTTAATGTAGAATGGTTCTTAGTTTAATATAAACTTAGAACCAGTTGCGGTAGAAGCTTCATTTGACAGTCAAAAGTGCCTTCTTCGGACCTAAGTTGAGTTTTTACTTTGACTTCAGCAGTCAGTTATGGATCAAATTTATATTCAGGTAGTCGTAACTTATGTAGGTACTTTTCAGTCAGAAAAAGAGAAAAGGGATAAATGATCAACTAGGATTAAACTAGCATACTTGTTTAGGTTATAAACTTTTTAAATTCTATTTTTTTATAAATTATTACAAAATAAAGTTTTCATCATAGCTTTCCCTATTTAATACCAGTGTTTACTGATTTCCACACTGGGATCACTAAATAATCTCTTATCGTTTTACATTCAACAACTAAACTTCATAATTATTATTTAAGATACACACAAAATTGTTTCGGTATTATTTATTTACGAAAATTCTCATTACAAATACTATTTAAATTGATTTTGTTATGTTTTTGAAGTAGAAACAATGATAAAAATCAGCTCGATGTTGCAAACATTACGACCACTTATGTGAACTGGATGTCACAAGTAAGATAAACGATTGTTCTTGAATAACACTAAGAGATATGTGCATTAAAAAAATATTAAGTTTCAAGAAGTAACAAAGTCATAAAGTGTTAAAACAAAACAGACAAATTAAATACCTAACAAAGAAATTTGTAATAAATGACGAATAGTATGTTACTTTCGTCAGCATTCATTGAAACCTTTAGATGACTATGTGATGGACATCAACTGGTATTATGGTTATGTGACTTGTATGAGCTAATTATTCTCAAGGTTCCTTGCCCTATAGTTCTCAAGAGCAATCAGAACAAATGAAATCGAAAGGCTATCTCTGAGTCAGACGCGTAGGCTAAGTCAGCTGCTCACCTTGGCAATGAAAGTGAAATGGTCAGGCCTAACATACGATATAAAAACCGGAGCAGTACTTGCCAAAATTATTCAGTTACCAACCTTTGCACCATCAACATGTACGCCAAGGTGTGTTCTAGTGTAACGACGCATTTAATCGTAAACAAATCTATTAAATTTATTGTGGAGGAAGATATATGTCTTAGTACTCTAAAAGATGTGGTTTATTCTTACGCAAAATTTACGAATATTCCATATTCAGCTGATGTTTGATTAATTTGGCGTAAAGTAAAAAAAAAATTCTTCCAAATAGTCCCTGTTTGCCATAGGGATTCGTCCTTAATAGTACTTCGATTCCAAGTTCTTAAACTGAAACACAAAAATATTGAATTAATTGTTATTACAGCTGATCATCGCTCTCTGTGCCGTCGGCCTCGCCCGCGCCGGTGGACTCTACGAGGCCGCCCCCGTGGCGTACGCCGCTGCGCCCGTGGCCGCCTACGCCGCGCCCGCCGTGGTCGCTAAGGCCGTAAGCCCCGCCGTGTCCTCCGTGTCCTCCTACTCCAGCCACCAGGTGCACGCCGCCCCCGTCGCCGCGTACGCGCCGCGCCCGTCATCGCCAAGTCCTACGCTGCCCCCATCGCCAGTTACGCCGCTGCGCCCGCGGCCGCCTACGCCGCCTCGCCGTCCTCGCCAAAGCGTACGCCGCGCCCGCCATCATCAGCAAAGCCATCAGCCCCGCCGTGTCCTCTTACTCGTCCTACTCTACCCACACCGCTCACGGCTCCCCTGTGGCCTACGCCGCTGCCCCCATCGTTGCTAAGTCGTACGCCGCTCCCGCCGTGGCCGCATACGCCGCGCCCGCCGTCGTCGCCAAGACCATCAGCCCCGCCGTCTCCTCCGTGTCCTCCTACTCCACCCACCAGAGCCACGGCTCTCCCGTGGCCGCATATGCCGCCGCCCCGGTAGTGGCTAAGGCTTACGCCGCTCCCGCCGTGGCCGCTTATGCCGCCCCCGCGTACGCCGCATACTCCGCGCCCGCGTACAGCGCATACGCTGCTCCCGCCGTAGCCGCCTACTCCGCGCCCGTCGCCTCCTACGCCGCTGCCGCGCCCATCATCAAATCCGCTGTGTCCTACTCCGCCGCCCCCGTTGTATCTCACGTCGCCTACAGCGGACACGGCGCCAACTATGGTTGGTAAACTGAATCTACAATGTACCTGTAAATAGAAAATTTAAATAAAACGACTTGCCATACATATTTTATTTTACTACCGACCACTTTTAATATATGTTTTTAAAATTTAAAGACACTTTTATACTCACCCAAGAATCAATTTATTTAATTAAGTATTCGATAACACTTTCTTGAATAAAAAATATGTAAAATATTTTTATAAGAAGGTACATAATAACTAGAATTACCAAATCCAGATTTCATTTTACTCAATTTACTAGTATAAGTAACGATCATTGGTAGCCAGGACTAGCCATGTTAGTTCTCTGAACCATGGAGTTATATACAAAAGGGAAAAAAATTGGAATCTCCGGATGGAGCAGCGATTTTACTGGACCACTGTCTTCGTAGTTTCCCCAGTTTATTAGGTGGTAGACTCGGTACTGAGTCTAGGTAGGTACCACCACAGAGCCAGATATTGTCCCGTGAAATAGGAGAGTTATGTACTTTTGTTTCGAGATAAGGGCACTGTAGCTTACTAGTTACAGTGCCCGGTAATTTCACTAAATTACCGGGTATAAGAGACCTGACATCTGTCGTTTTGAGTGACGAGCGCAGTGTGGCATTGATGAAGAATAATAACTGTCTATCAGTTGTTGGTTTCTTTCAATGCCGCCCTGACATAGTCGGGCGTATCATTTACCATCAGGTGAGCGTCCTTACTGTCCTGTACAATTTGTAACATAAAATTATTAACTCTCCTATGATAATGAAAAAGATTTTTTCCAAAACCTGTAGAGCTTTGGCAAGCAGGTTGGAGATGGCTACAGATAAATCATCATCATCATCATCATTACAGCCTAATTATGTCTACTGCTGAACGAAGGCCTCCCCTAATGATTTCCACGCGGACCGATCCCTTGCAGTTGACATCCATCTGCTACCCGCCACCTTAACCAGATCATCCGTCCATCTGGTTAGGGGTCGGCCTACGCTTCGCTTTCCGTTACGTGGACGCCACTCGAGAACCTTTCTGCCCCATCGGCCATCGGTTCTACGCACTATATGCCCTGCCCACTGCCACTTCAACTTGCCAATCCTCTGGGCTATGTCGGTCACCCTAGTTCTCCTACGGACATCCTCGTTTCGGATTTTATCGCGTAGGGAGACACCTAACATAGCCCTCTCCATAGCACGCTGAGCAACCTTGAGTTTATTCAAGAGACCCTTAGTGAGCGACCACGTTTCGCTTCCGTATGTCATAACTGGCAACACACACTGGTCAAAGACTTTCGTCTTGAGATACTGAGGTATTTTGGACGAAAAGATCTGCCTTAACTTCCGAACGCTGCCCATCTAATTGGATTCGACGAGAAACCTCCTTCTNCGAAGTTGGACCTACCCATTTGGACTACCTGTCCCAGGTACACATATTCGTCTACAACTTCGAGGACAGAACTTCCAACTGACATCGGTATAGGTACGACATGGGCATTAGACATGACTTTCGTCTTGTCCGTTTTAAGACCCACCTGTTGAGAAGCTCGTCTAGGGTTTCGAGCATAGTGCTTAAATCCTCCATGGATTCTGCCATGACTACTATATCATCGGCAAATCGAAGATGAGTGATGTACTCGCCATTACGTTGATGCCAAGTCCTTTCCAATCGAGCAGCTTAAACATATCTTCCAACGCAACTGTGAACAGTTTCGGAGATATAACGTCTCCCTGTCTCACTCCTCGGTGCAATTGGATAGGTTGTGTAAGCTCTTCATGTACACGGACTGACATAGTAGCGCTCTCGTACAGACATCTCAATACTTCGATATAGCGAAAGTCAATATAGCACCGTTGGAGGGCTTGAAGCACAGCCCAAGGCTCGATCGAATAAAAGGCTTTCTCGTAGTCCACAAACGCCAAGCATAATGGCCGGTTATACTCTCTAGTCTTCTGTATAACCTGCCGCAGCGTATGTATGTGGTCTATGGTGCTGAAGCCTTTGCGAACCCGGCTTGTTCGGGGGCTGAAATAACCACCACCACGCCATTGCTGCACGCCTCTGGCCTCACGGATCACGGAATTAAAGAGCTTCTGAAGGGTCTTAAAAACTGGCGTGCCACCTGCTTTCAAAAGCTCTGCGGGAGTTCCGTCTTCTCCGGGGGCCTATTTCACTTAAGTTGTTTCAGAGCCATCCTAATCTCGATCAAGGTGACTTCCAGGATATCCTCAGATAAATGTCGAAGTCAAAGTCAAAAACATTTATTTCCAATTAGGCTTACAAAAAGCATTTATGAACGTCAAAAAATATACAAAAATATAATAAAAAACGATTAAAATACTAAACTAAAAATATGAGTTTTAATGCTTTGAAAAAAAAAGCGCTTCAGTGGTTTTGTCTGTTGAGAAAGAAACACCCAAGAAAACTCAACAGTGTAGCCTTTTTTATAAACAATATATCATAAACACTGAAATAGCTAAGCAGTTTAAGACCACGGATTTTTATCACATAAATAAAAATCCGTAATAGTGTAGTACCCTTTTTTAGAAAGGTGTTGTTTGATTCTAACTTTAAACATATGAAAGGGCAACTCTACAATACTTTGCGGTACCTTATTGAAAAACTTTATACATCTTCCTATAAAAGATTTACCTATTTTATGTTGTCTCAAGTCCGGAACAGCAAGTTTGTTTTTATTCCTAGTATTCAAATTGTGTGAATCACAATTTTTCTTAAAGGTGTTATAGTATTTACGAACATAAATTAAATTTTCATAAATATATTGTGATGCTACAGTCATTATATTTATTTCTTTAAAAAGTTCCTTAAGAGAGTCACGGGTCTAAGGTTGTAGATAAAACGAATAGCTTTTTGTAGCACAAATATTGTATTAATGTCGGCAGCAACCCCACAACAGTAGACCATATGACATGACACTATGAAAATAACTGAAATAAACCAATCTTGCGTTTCTATATCTGTCAAGAGCCTTATCTTTCTAACAGCATAAGCTGCCGAGCTAAGTCTACCAGCCAGTGATTCAATGTGAGGCCCCCATTGCACTTTGAATCTAAATTATGCCAAGAAAGGCAGTGGAGCCACTAGCTCCACTTGATCATTATTTAGAGTTATGTTGGTCTCGACCTGCCTTACATTGGGCATAGTGAATTTTATACATTTAGTTTTTTTGCATTAAGTAAAAGATTATTAGCAGTAAACCAATCCATAACTTGGACAGAGCTCTATTACATCGTCAAAAGTCTCCCTTACGTCTGTTCACATTAAAAATCAATGACGTATCATCAGCAAATAGAACTATATCCGAAAGACTTTTACAATAGTAAGGGAGGTCATTTATATATATTAAAAATAAGAGAGGGCCTAAAATTGAACCCTGGGGTACTCCCATGCGCAAAAGGCGCCATGCGATTTTGCCATTAATACAGACTTTTGAACTCTTTCATAAGTAAGATTCTACAAGACTCAATGAGCATTCTGATACACCGTAATGTCTCAACTTTAATAAAAGTGTTTTATGGTCGACGCAGTCAAAAGCTTTAGACAAATCGCAAAAAACTCCTATTGCATCATGCTTTCCTCCCAGGCATCAAAAATATGCTTAATAGTGCAATCCCTGCATCAGTAGTATTTTTATTTTTGTGAAGCCAAACTGTTTTCATGTAATAATTTGTTACGTTAAAATGTGAAAGCAACTGATTGAATATAATTTTTCAAATATTTTACTTAATGCAGGTAAAATAGATATAGGCCTAAAGTTAGATGGATCACTTTTATCACCGGATTTAAATAAAGGTATTAATTTACTGTTTTTCATTAAATTTGGAAAGAGACCTTTATCTACACAAGTATTAAATATCAATGCTAGATGGGGTGCTATGTTATGGATAATTACTCTTATTATATGAGTCGAAATACCCCATATAACTTAGCTCTCGGTATCCGGCTAAGCTTGAAGCGGGAATTTGTGTAGCGGTATATAACTCGCTGTAAAACTTCTCAATCTCCGTCAAAATCTCTGGTTTGGACTACATTTTCACTGTAAAATTACATTATGATGACATACTCGGTATATTTGTGAGTAGTTGTTCTCCGCGGTATTACCCGCGATGCCATATGATATTCTCCCGCAGTAAACAACCTAAAAAGCTCGCAGCTCACGCGACGCACGGAAGTCGCGCGGAACTCGTTACGGAACACATTATTTTATTAATCTAAATGAAAGGTTATTCAAAAATAAAAGAATCCTAAATTTTTCCTCATTACAACATCACCTGTCTCAAACTGGCCCGTCCATGTCTGTCTAGCCATTTCCAAGATTACCCGGAACAAATAGACAGACATACAAAAATATATTTTAGCGTATCGTATATTTATTCATATGCATGGAAAAAAAGTGTTATTTCAATATTACAAACAGGCACTCCAATTCAATTCATATGTATAGACAATAACCATTGTATTTTTCTATGGGTTAGTGGACTAAAGAGCAGACGGCTCATGTGATGATAAATAACGCCGTCATAATATGGCCTCAGTTATTAAATTACCAATAACTTCATGGGTGGTATCCGTGAAGGCCTAAGAGTGCTATTACGGTCTCAGACCTTGTCCCATCAAACTTACTGTACAATTTTCTATTTACAAAATGGCCTTCGGTGAATAATTATTTATATAATTATAGGTTAATTTGGACATAGTTTGATATGATTATTATTATAGACCACATAAAAAAATGGTTCGCACGGAATGCATCTGACGATTATCTGCATAAAATAAAAATAAGTTAAACACCCGTAACGTTAATTCTTGGTTAATTCGAATTAGAGCCGATATTTAACAACTACGCCAATAGGAATTGGGCGTTATTGGCAAGTAGTATTTCAGCAATTAACACTACGAGAATACTACATTTACTACTGTTATCATCATCCTATACCATCCCATCTCTGAGTACAGATACATATTACACTTAATATGAGGATGTGGCGATTAGGACGTAACTTATAAGCTTTTTTACATAACCAATAAGTCGAAAAGCTTATTAGTATTTAAGCTTACTAGAGGCCAATGAAAATATTTATTATTACAATGAAAATATTATCCATAAACAAGCCATTAGCGCTGTGCCGATCGAAGACTTTTCAAGAGACGACAATGGGAAAACTCTATTTGTGAGGACAATCATCCCCAGTGAGTTTAATCGTATTACACGCACATTGCGTTTCCTTATTTGGGACATAAAATCTTAATCAATGTATTCAGTTATTTCACTACATCCCGTAACAGAGAGAACAGAGCATAAGTTATGGCGGAATAAATTATCAAAAAGTTTCCTTAATCTCACGTTTACTCAGGCAGAACTCTATGACATATAGATATTATGGGCACTATTACGAGTATGTTATCTTTTACAATCGAATGCGCCAATTCTCCCAATATAGCTGGAACAAAACATTTACTTTTCACTTGGGGAACAAAATATATCAAAATACAAATACTAGTAATATAATTACTTGCTCACTGCTTAATCTGATCGAATATGTATTGAATTCGCATACGGACATCCGCATTTGATCGCAATATCCTACGTGACAGATTTTGACGAAGGTAGACATCGAAGGTCAATACTTTCGAACACAGAAAACGTCACAAGTTTATTCATACAATTGATTATTATTAAATCAACTTTTTGCAGTTCTCTATAATGACATCTTTTTTACTTTCGTTGAAGGAAGTCGACAACCTCCTCTGAGACGACAATGTACGTTTAAATGTCATTTTAAATGATAGCTCCTATACCTTAAATAACTTATGTACCTAAATACCGTAGACAGAGAAAATAAATACTTTTAAAATAATGTCAAAATTATTATAATTATCATTCAGTGATTGAACCAAATTAAAAAAATTATGCTCTCAGAACTCATTAGGAGAGTGGAGGAAACATAAGATTAACGTTTAGCAAATTAGGTCAAAGTGATATGAGATTTATTATCACGTGAATTCAGATATTATAGGTAAAGTATCGTATCCATCTTAGTTTCCAAGTCATCTCGCTCCTCGATCAACACTGACAGCACGCGTTTTGAACAGTAGTTATGATTCTTCGCTTCCAGCATGCGGGCGATTTGACCTAAGGAGCTGCATGATCATTATTGATCATCAAATATATAAATAATAAAATTCATATTTATTATGTAGACATTATACCTAAAAAGCAACAAAGGAAAAAAACAAGTAAATGTAAGACAAACACTATTTAAATACATCCAATCGTATTTTTAAAACAAACTATAGTTACTTAATCGCCTACTCCTTTCCTTATTGACTACAGCTGATTGAGTACAACCTTGATCAAGATTCCGTACGTATGTAAGTTCCTCATTATGAATCTCAGAATTTATTAAGAGAGGTATATCATTGGCCGATTCTTTGATTGTCTATTGATGTTTGTCTGCTCTAGCAGCTAGGTCCTTTTTTCTAGCTTCTACACTAAGGGTGGGTGATTGAATCCACATTACCGTAAATTTTTTTGTGCGCGAGAATATGTCTGATCGTTATTTCTGCCCTTTTTACCCGACTGCCGAAGGAGGGTTATGTTTTTTAAGCGTATGCATGGATGTAAGTATGTAGTAATAGGTATGTAGATTTCTATTATTGCCTGTTGTTCCCTGCTGCAGCCTAAACGGATTGACGGTTATTTTTTGTTTTCATTTATATTGTTTTATAATCTGTTACTAGATAAGCTATGTTAAGGAAGAGCAGTATTCCCTAGTACAGGTTATCTTAGCTTAAAAGAGGATACTGACCATTCGTTTAAAATATTCATGTGTTTTCGCAAAAAAAAATAAATATATTTCATTTTATTATTTTTATTTTATGGTTCCAGGTGGGAGACGAATCTTTAATACCTTTTGAAGGCTTAACTATATGAAGTGTTATTTTGAAATAAATATTGATGTCATTTGTTTGTCTCTCGCTTGAAATACCATGAAAAGTTTATAATGTTTGCAAAATATGGTAGAGCTTGTTTTCCATTCTCAGTTAGATATATTAAGCAGTCGGGTTTTTTGTTTAAGTTCCCTTAGTAGGTGCAAGAACCTTGCTTAAATTGATCCTTGCTTAAGGTAGTGTGTTAATGCTAGTTTATATATTTAATGTTTCCTATTTCAACCTATCGCAGTCCACTGCAGGATATAGGTCTCCCTCATTTTGCGCCAGATATCCGGTCCTCCAATTCTCATAGCCTCCACCAGCGAAAAAATATAGTATGTTCATACGTTGTTTAGTACCCATAATACAAGTTTCACGCTTAACTTGGGGCTAGATGGCGCCGTGTGAATGTCAGTGGGAATTTATTATATTCAATGACAAAGAAAAAGGAGTTGGCTTCATCATTATCATCATGTTCTAATAGTCTTTATTAAAATACAGAATTAAACAAAAACAATTCAGGATTGAGCGGTGAACGGTGATGTTTTGTGCGATTGTAATACATAAGTGAACCATAGTGTGAATTAGAGACGAACATAAGATGTCCTATGAAATATTAAATAAACACAACACAATAACTTATAGCACTTATTGGCTCTTGAGATAGCTTTAGTAATAGTAACATACAATTAAGATCATTATCCATTCACATTGAGAGATCATTGAATATACAAGTCAATGAAAGTGAAATGGCAAGTGTGGTGGCAACTATACGATATAAAAACGCAGTATCTATCATGTTATTATTCAGTTGCCAACCGTAGCCGAACAAACATGTACGCCAAGTGTGTTTCAGATTTTCATGATACCTAACATTAAATGCATGTGTATATTTAAAGAAAAAAGTATAGTATAGTCTAGTCTAGTCTTTATAAGAGGAGACGAAAATCCACCTATCTGCCCGGTGGGTCCTGCCAAAAATGCCAACAGGGAACTGCATCAGTTCGGCAGGTTTATGGTCTAAATCACGTCAACCACTGA
>PQWD01002590.1:0-16379 GCA_019425675.1 Leucinodes orbonalis
AATGCACACAAATGTTTGTACTGCCGGGGTTCGAACTCGGAATCTTTGGTGTAAGAGTCGAACTATACAGCCCGTTGAAAATCACGTAGGAAAAATATAAAATAAAGTAAGTTTATTTACAAATTGTTAGACAGTTCAATTATTTTCCCTAGTTTAACAAAACTTAATACTGGTGGGAAAACATTTATGTAAAACGTTGCCAAGACAACGCCATAAGGTTTGCGCTGTAAAAAATATATCAGATCTCATGTAGAGCCAAGCTTCTGAATCTACATGGCCTAACTCTACCGACCCTTACCCGAAAAACATAAGTTTATGACAATGATGTAAAAAAGTATGGATTCGTGATATGCTCACAAAACAATCGAAAAAAGTGTTCCGAATGCAGTGACAGCACACATACACATATATCGAATTTCTAACACATTTACCTAAACAAAAGAGTATAAACTGTATTCTCTTTGGCGGTTTGTTTTTGAGGCACCTATCTACCTTTATATATACAGAATATCATTGGTTTTTGATTTTGTTGTTGGTTGTTGACTTAACTTCACATTCCAAATTTCAGTATTATATCACTTCAGGAGTAGCCAAAAATTTTGATGATCATCAGTGTGTCAGTGACGAAATCAGCGTATTTTAGATATAAATAAAATATTGGCGGTATTCAATTGAGACTTTGTATGTTAAATTAGTTTATTATCCATATCATATGATGAAAATATGAACACTTAGAGAAAAGGTAGGTAGTGTACTTCGCTTGGCTCGTGCCCCCAGATGTGAAAATGGCTTGTACCAACTTTAGCCTTTGCTGTTACATTTTATATTGTTTTTATAATTATTTAACTAAAACCTTAATATATTGACGTATATATACCCAGCAGCACACGAGATTTAAACGACATATATATACGTACGTATATATATAAAGGTTTTAGTTAAAAAGGTATTCGTTTGAATCGCAAAGAATTCAATAGTGTATTGAACGAAGTTAGAGTCTCCGCTTTGTTCCCGACGAACGACGACAAAACACCTTCAAGTGCTAATAGCTCTCACAAAGACGATACCATCCTTTTGTACTTATTTATTGCAAACTCAGAATATTTTAAGTACCCATATTTCCCTTTGAACATCTATTGTTGAGCGTTTTCCATTCTTTCGCCTGCTGTCGGAGTTTCCGTCGCGAGATGATAATACGTTCATTTTGTAAAACTAGGTTAATAAATAAAATACATCAACGTGGGTGTCTTTTTTGTTAATAATTTTAATAGCTTAGTGACCATACGAGTGACTCTTTTGGGAAGATTCTACATCATATGAAAGAAAGAAAGAAAGATTATTCTGTTATATCTAAATGTCTTCATGGAAATTTTGTTATCAAGTGTCATGGAAGGCATATAAAAATATGAACACATTCTTTGCTTTAACCATGATTATACCGGTTTTCCAACCATCAACTTGAAAGTTGGCGGTACGTTTTCGAAGATCACTCCGTGTTTTTTGCCGAATTCTTCTTGGGATATTTCGAAGACAGTCTGCCAACCATCTTGTGCTGCTGCTTTTTGGGATCCCAATGACGTCATCCATGCGGATGTCAAAGGTACTCCTTCAGCTTTACATATCCTCCGTCTGAAATAATTTGAAAAATTGTGATTTCAAGAAGCGTTTATTACTTAACTATAATATAGTTATACGATGTAGAAAAACATCGTGGGAAAATCTGTACATCTGGGAAGATATTCAAAGGGTGTGCGTGAATTCGGCCCACCCGCACTGGGCCCGCGTGGACGACTAAGCCTGTACACCCTATACGGCTAGGCTCGTGAGGACGTATAATGAGATGATGACGAAGGGTTTAAAGCTTATCGTGAAGGTTTGGAGTAGAGTGCCCTCGATGGAGATCTGATTATTGAGTAGGTTATCCAAGAGCATTTGGCTGGCATAAGTAAGCGTAAGTAATCGTTTGCATTCTATTCAATAAGATGAAAACCAATAAATGTTTGTTTTCAAAAAACCTTATAACAGTGACATCATTGACCTGTATATAATTTTCATTAACTCTATTAATCGCGCAACCATAACTTCTTAATACAATTGGATAATTATTTTTTAATTTTCTGTCATTTTCATCGTCATAACAAAACTAGAAGCAATTGTAGAAGCGGTACGTACCTTACATTAAATATTTGTTTAGCTATTCCAAGTCCTCTATAGTTCGGGTGAACCACAACACCAATATCATAATATAAACTATCAACACCCAATTCCTTCATTTCATCATATAGCTCCATTAAACTATGCATTATATCAAACATCTTGTCTATTTCTTTAGTTTTGATCTGTAAGTTAAAATTGTACTGTATTTTTGTTGTTTTTATCACAGATTGATTAGTTAAGGAAGGCCGCGTATGAAGTAGTCTGCGTGTGTACCTCTTTCTCTTCAACCAAGAGCAGTTCACCGCTGGAAATATTTATATATTTCTTGGAAACTCAATTCCCACCCTTTTCCAGTATTTTGTTATACTCGTAGACGTGTTCCGGGTTGAGGAACAGTGAAAATACGGGATACTATAACTAGGTATTCAATCTTTACGTCACAATTAAGTTACTGACTATAATTAAGCTTGCAAGAAATTATAAACTTCATTCAAGCATTAAATTAATAATTGAGTATTCTTAATCAGTACCTACTCCAAAATGACGACTCTTTAAACAGGAAGGATAAATTGATGTAAAATATTACTCGTATGAAAACGATAGCACTAAAAAGAAATGGCAACAAAGTATTATATGAAAAAATAATTAATTCTAAACAATGGTAAGGACTTTATACTTGATATAAAAAATATGAACTTAGTACCGGAAGTGTGATCACAAATCCGTTCATTTGAATAGCAAACAAAAACTTCCGACAAACTTTAACTTTGCTTTCGTTATTTCCCACGAAGGCATTCGAGCGGTTGACTCGGTCATAAGGTCACTAATAAACTGGGAGCCCTACTTGTAATATAATGTCATGAGGGCAATCTACTTTTTAACATATTATTAAAAAAAGTTTATAGATACTTTTGAGTCTTCTTCAGATTTATCTCTATAGTCTTCATCAGATTCACTTGATGAGTCGTCTTTATTCCCTAATGTCATTAAAGAAGCCGCTACAATATCGCCCACCACGCCAGGTTCATCATCTCGGCAACATATTACAACACTATTGTTATTTTCTGTGTACAGATCTGTGATCATTTCTCTTGAAAGGTTTCTACCTTCTTCTATAGCGTCTTTGCTTTTATGTACCCCTGATAATAAAAAAAATGATAGTTTAAATTTAAATTAAAATAGTGCTGTTGTCATTAACACCTATTTACGAGTAGGTATTGACCGTGATCAAGTAATTATCTATTGTAAAAATAAGGTCGTCCTTATTGTTACATTGACGAATAGAATTTAATGACATTTATCTTGTTTCACTGAGAACTGAATTAATAAGGTATAAATTAATATATGAAAAAATAACAAACTTACAATATAAAAACACTATAACACTAACATTTAATTAAAAACCTTAAAAAATATTATAATTTATATAAGAATATATATATAAGTGAATAAAATAATTTAAAAAATCCTTTTAGGTAAAGTTTCTAAGATATTGGCAGCGTTACCCCTTTGAATCGCCTAGCTAATCCTTTGACCGAGGCAGCTGTCAGATTTTCGGTCACCAGTGATGTCGACTCATCGTTTCAAAAGGGATAAATACATTTCAAAATGCACATAAGCAACACTGAATAACGTTTATTGTGTTTGCGGCACACAAATTTTGGATTGCATGAGATTTGTATAGCGTTTTGTTATGTAGAACCTCCAAAGTGTATGTTCTTGTTTGATTGATCTTCATTTATTAAATATTAAGTAACATACGAATCATAAAAAGGTTTACCTGCTACTCTATGAATAGATTCCTCCGTATTAAAATATTCAGCAAACAATTTCACTGCATCTTCTATCCGATCGCTTGGTAAGTTTTGAATCCGGAATTTCGTATTGTTTGCAACAAAACCGCACCATACTTTTGAACTTTCCATGTCAATGCTTAGATTGAAAAATACAACCTTTCCTACTCGCCGCTTCTCCGTGACTGTAAAAATATTGGGTAACAAAACGCTAGCGAAATCAATGTGTCAACTTCAGGCTTAATCACCTGATTTTCTGTATTACAGTTATCTTTAGGCAGTTGTTACACAATATTGGTAATGGCATATTCGCAGCTATGAAGTCAGCATCAATTTAGTGAATCCTTGATATTGCGTATATGGTGAACCTATTATCTGATACAGTACGTTATCATTGACATTTATCAATTGATTTAAGGAAAAATGAACTCATCCTTTTATCTATTTTAAAGTGTGTTGAATGGACTATCTATAGTGATTATATATTGTCTTGTAGCTTGACAATAGATGACAAAATTCGATTTAAAATATTTAAATCTCCAGTAAATCAGCCATATAATGACCCAAACCCCTGTTTTTCAGTTACAGCATGTACAGGATGTAAGTGAACTATTAAAGTATTTACATAGGCAATACTACGTATAAATAAAATTGAAAGCGTCGGTGGCTCATTGGTGTGGACTGCTGCCTTCCGATCTGGAGGGTGTAGGTTCAAATACACGTTTATCCGACGCTCTTACGGCGAAGAAAAACATCAGGTGAGGAAACTTGCGCATGCCTACGAAGAAATTCAAAGGTTGTGCGTGAAGTTGGCCAACCTGCACTTGTTAATAAGTGTTCTCACAATCACCTGACTAGCAGTTAGCTTAGCGAGTTACAGGTTCATAAGGACAAGTCAAGTTGAAAATGAAGATTCCCCCAAATCAGAGGTTTTGATGGAGATAAAGAAGTTTTCTAGCGTGCTATGTATTGCTACATAGATTTTGGTTTCAAGCTTAACCGAAGATCTGAAAACTAAGTCTTGCTTGTCTTGCTGAACTTTATGCTTGTCTGGCTCTACGCTAAGAGAGGCTAAACATAATAAGATGGATTTACCACATATCTTTTAAAACGCTAATGCTTGGTAACTTTCAAAAGTTTTTATTTTCATCATTCGTGATGGCAAGACGATAAAGGTGTGACGATAAAGGTGACTTAGAACAATGGTATGGTGGTTAATAATCTTCTTTAAACAAGTTCTTAACCCTGACCCTTGTTATATAGAACCCTTGATGGTGAGTTAAATTTATATGTCGCTTTCGACCTCAGGTTTGATGACTTCCAGTGTGTTCCTGACCGAGCCAATTTAGTGGAAGCTGTAGCACCGTTGACCACATACATATTTTGTGGCAGGTTAGAGAGTTTCGCTGGTAGCCCATATTAGGCTTTCCAATTCCTGATGATGTAGCAGACATGGTAGAATCTATAGAGGATGAGTACTATGTTTCATACTGTAAGCAGAGTTTCCCAACTTGTAATTCATTAATACCTTAGAGTATATATATACTACTATTGATACTCTAAGATTAATCCATACTAATATTATAAATGTGAAAGTATCTCTGTCTGTTTGTTACGCTTTCACGCCTAAACGGCTGAATGGTTTTTATTGAAACTTGGTTTGTTGATAGAAGGTAACCTAAAATAGGTGTTAGGCTACTTTTTGTCCCGGTTTCACCCCCCACTTCCCTAAAATGGGGGTTGGAAGTTTGTATGAAACATTCCGCAATTTTTGTAGTACGACGCTGAAATTTGGTATGCGGACTATTTGTCAGAAACGAAAAAATATGGCATATTTTTTTTTCATAAATCCACCTCCCAACCCTTCAAATAGAGGAGGAAGTATCATATCCGATTTTTCGCAGTTTTAAGGTAGATTTTATTGAAACTTGGTATGTTGATAGAAGGTAACATAGAATAGGTTTAAGGCTACTTGTTGTCCCGTTTCAACCCCCCACTTCCCTAAAACAATAAATCTTTTAATTTTTCTTTTTTCGGAAATCGGCCCCAAAAGCCTCAAAAGAGAGGGGAAGGGGAGGGATACCGGACTTTTTTTCAGTATATATACACGGTGTTAAATAAGTAAGCAATAATAATGAAGGGTGACAATATTTACAATATTTAAAATGCACGACAGTAAATATCCGGTGCGTAGACTCGATTCTGATCATACATACATTTTATTTTAATTAAAATATCATAAGATTTTGTGACAACCCTGAATGATAAGTAGCGTAGAGTCATTGACCTTTTAGAATAATAGTAGAAGCTGCTGAAGCCAAAAGCGGGCTATGTCGCTGCGGTTGAAACGCGGCAAACTTTTTACATGTAATCTTAGGTTGTATTTCACTGTAAGTATTTTTTAAATATTGATTCATCACATCAATCATCGTATAAAATAAAGGAAAATTAAAAATACAATTAAGATTCAATGATCTTTATTTACCTGTTTCGTAACATTCACACCGTTCATTGTTTTCCCTACAAAAGCTTTAAAAAGTTACAGGGAAGGCGGGGCACTGGCGTTTATTTTAAATGCACCTATCATTTCACCAAATCACTTTCACAAGGCTATTTTTGAACACTAGACACTGATCCCCGGATGTGCTGAGCAAGGCACCGCCCGCGCTGCGGCCTCTTCCGACCCCGTCGTACCATATTGATAATGAGATCCATTGAGAACACAAATTTTGCTCCATTTTCGTCACTGGCAGAATCTTATAAATCCACATGTTGTATTGTATTTGTGCTCGATACCGCTACCAACGCTATTATCATGAATAAACATAGAGCCTACTAGTAATCGTGAAAAACATTACGAACTATTAATGCCATGTATTTCATTCATAACGTTCCCTGGAGAAAATACCTTTTGAGGTTAAATAAAGACAAGATTCGACTCAAAATATGGATGATGCAATATGGTAAACATGACTAAATTTACGGTAGGTAAAATAGGGTTGTTAAAAAATAATCAATTGTTATAAAACGGTTCAATTGGTTATTTTTAATCGATTTACATAGGTTTAATAAATATTTTAAAAATTACTTGTAAATTATTTATTGAATGTATTTTGAAATTGAAATAAAAAGACCTTTTTTACTTACGTTTTCGAGACCAAAACGAAGTCGTTATGTTTAAAAATTATCGTTGTATCACAGATAACATAAATTTATTCAAATGTTAAATGGGCGCTTTATTTGTTTGAATTTAATTTGGATCATTATTTATTCTCAGACCACAAAATAGTAGTCAGTACCATTAAACGATTATTTTAAAAAAGAGCATGCAATTCTGTATTAATAATAGTTACCAAATATTTGGTTTCCTTGTGCTTTTACTTTGAAATACTATAAAGAATTAAAAGATTATAAGCTTTTGTTTTATATTGGTTGGTTGATGTTCAACATGATTGATTGTTTATATCAACCAAACATGCATATTGAATGTATGCCGTAAAGCATGCTTGTATTTCAAGAATAGGATTGATTAAAAAATCAATTTTACGATCAAGTAGACGAATCGATTAAAAATATTGAAATCGATGTTTATTTGAATGATTCTTTACCATTAATTTCACATCTCTAACTGAGCGGCTAGAACTAACGTCAAGGTCAAGGGAATGAGACAGTGCCGCGCAATTTTTATCTTATTTTACTTGTTTTAAAAGCTATAATCACATTAGAGGAAGAAAAGTTGCGTCATCTAGCGGCGAATAGCAAAAACTAGCTAAATGTTCATTAATGAACTGAAAAATGACATATCTCATTACGTAAGAAGCAACATTTTCAACTTTATTCCTTTAACATAAGAATAAATATTGAATGCTAATTGACGCGACTTGTTTTTTTGTTTTATTGTTATTAGAAAACAAAGAGTTATTGATGCAGACTGTCACTGCGCAAACACAAATAGGCAAATTATTTTCGGTAACTATTGACCTTAGATGAACAATAAACTAACTGTTAATCTAAGTTATTAACGTTCTTTTCTTGAAAGATATTGTCAGATAATTAGCAAAGGTTACAAAATTGTGTTTTAATGAAATAAAACGTTCAAACGTCATGGTTTTGTACATTAGGGGATTTTTGTTTATTTAGGTATTATTTTTAATAATTTATTGAATTTAAATGTGTACCTTTAGAAATGAATGAACTAATGAAGCATGGGCAAGATTATCCCATATTTTATTAAAAAATATTCGGAATGTCATTTCTATTAAAATAGATGTATATTGAATTTGGTTAACTTTAAGATGTATGTGAACACAGTTACTTTAAGCTTGGCAATAAAAAGAAGTCGCGGTACTTATAATACATCAAGTAGGTAAGAATATGTATTTTAAATGTTCAAGATTCTAGTGTAGGTAGAAAATGTGTGTCAATCTGCAATTTGATATTCTATTATTTTGAGGTCATTAACACTCAACAGGGTTGATCTTTTAAAAAGTAGGTCAATTTTTAAAGCGTGTTTTTCTTCGAAACTATAACGATTTAAAATTAGTTTAGAGCTCCCTTAATTACTTAATTACCAAACTTATATCCCAGTCAATTATTATTGCTCACTTATTTAGCACCGTGTATACATATATATGTTAAAAAAATGTAAACCTTTAGAGTTAGGGGGAGGGGATTCCTAAGTATAGTGATATATATGTATATATTTTTTGTTTCGGAAATGGACTCCTAAACTTTTTAAGGTCGGCTGGGTCCTGTTTCTGATATATATATATATATATATATATATCACTAATAACATATATAATTATATAATTATAATATATAATGTATATTTTAATTATATACTTAGATATGAGAGCGTCGGTGGCTCAGTGGTGTAGACTGTCGCCTTCCTACCAAAGGGCTGAGGTTCAATCCCGAACGTACCAATGTATTTTCAATTTTCGAAAATATATGTACGTTATCCGCGCTCTTAACGGTGAAGGAAAACATCGTGAGAAACCTTCATGCACCTGCGAAGAGATTCGAAGGTTGTGTGTGAAGTCGTCCAATCGCCACTATATAGTATATATATATATATATTATATATTATATATATATATATATATATATTATATTTCGCAAAATTTACCCCAAAACCTTTTAAATTGGAGGAGGGAAGGGGGAGAGGATCCGCGAGCGATTTAAAGTTAGCTGTCACCTGGATAAACACACAGGCTACGATTTATAGTGAGACAACAACTTATAAAGCGCAGTAGCGTGCACTGATATATGAGTAGGCGTATGCAAATTAAGTGACAGTTATTATATATACTGTTGATGAAATCTGTAGAGGAAAATGGGCGAATAAGTGGGAATCATTTAATATGTTGGCGATTTTTCAAGTTGTCTGGACGTTTAGGGTATGCACTACTTATTGCATATACAGATACCGCGGGCAAAGCTAGTTATTAATATATTATGTTAATCATTATCATATAAAGAAAAACTCCTGCAAATATTGTAATAATTTATTTCAATCCATAGATTTATTTAAGTCTACAATAAGCTTTCAAATCTATCTCAATGCTTGAACATCAAAAAATATAAATTAAAAATTCAGTTTACATTTTTATCCCCGTATAAAACTGTTCCCTCCAAAATCACAGAGAAACGTCAGAATGATGTTCTATTTTTTTTTTATTTAGTTTTTGTGAATAAGTTATTTTTGGCCAGTATCTGTTTAACGTCAAAAACACGAATACAGAAAATGGTTTTAATATAACTTAAAACTTAACCTAAAAAGGAAATTGCATTACAAGTAATGTAAACACATAGAAAAGAACAGGTCTCCCTTAGTCCAAATAAGGTAGCTTTTTTACTCATTTGACAACTATATTTTTTTCCGTTATGTTTTTATATTGGCGTGGCCACCATATACTTGCAAATCGGTGGTAAACTATTACAGGTCATTTCGTTATTTCCTAGAAACTTCTCGAACGAGGTCTCGAAGACGGTCTCCCAGCCGTCACGGATGGCCGCCTTTTGCGATGCTAGTGACGTCATCCACGCTCCTGTCAAAGGTATTCTTCTGCTTTGCACACCATTCGTCTGTTGAAAAATCATCAATGAAACTTGTTTTCACACAATAATACCCGCAGATTGAAGTAACTACATCGAAGGCAAAATTGTTATTTAATATCAGAAACAAACATACCAATTTATTTCCATGTATAAATTACACGATTTAAACTAAGGCTGAACTCAATTTAAGAGAGTCATACCCTAGGCGGAATCATTAGTCCGTAACTTAACTGGACTGAACTGGAATGTGGACTGTTGTCCTCCTATCTGGAGGCCTGAGGCTTAATCCCGCCACGTACCAATGTGTTTTCGAATTTTCGAAGATTTATGTACGTTATCCGACGCTCTTACGGTGAAGGAAAACATCGTTAGGAAACCTGCGCACGCGTGCGAAGAGATTCAAAGGTTGTGCGTGAAGTTGTCCAACCCGCACAGGGCCCGTGGGACGACTAAGGCCCAACACAAATATGGGTAGGCTCGTGCCCTCGGTGAGGACGTTTAATGCGCTGATGATGATTCAAAAAACATATTAAACAGAAAAAACCTGATATGGTTCTTGTACTTACCTTGCGTTAAACATTCTTAAAGCTATCCCGAGACCTCTACACTTAGGGTGCACCACCAACCCCCTGTCGTTGTATAAACTCTCTACGCCCAATTCTTCCATTTCAACGTACAAATCCATTAACTTCTGGGTTAATTCAAACATTTTGCGCATTTCTGGTGTTTTGATCTGAGAAAACAAAAGAAATATTTATCTTTGGCTTTTTAATAAAGTACCTACTATAACTAGTCCTTAATTTTAATTCAAATATTAACTGCTTTTAATTAAACGTACTTTTATTTATTACGTTTTGATAAGTTTACGCTAGTTTGCAAGTATCTCATCAATGAATATGAGTTTCAAATACTAACACACTGAAGTGGCAATGGGCAGAGCCAGTAATACGAAAAGGGAGCTTAAGTTAGAAATTCTCCAATAAAGATCATGTACTGGCAAACGCAGCAAAGGGCGGCCTCCCACCGGATTAAGAAATGACTTGAAGAAGGGTGCTGGTTATATATAGCTTTCGAATGGTAAGTGTGAAATGTATTGGAGGAAAAACAATTTCTCAGTTGCATCATGAGGCTAGTTATGATGACTATGTGTTCGGCTTTATACTAATTCCTTGAAGTACGAGGAGGTTACTATCATCATCATCATCATTACAACCTAGAAAGTCCACTGCTGAACGAAGGCCTCCCCTAATGATTTCCACGCGGACCGATCCCTTGCAGTTGACATCCATCTGCTACCTGCCACCTTAACCAGATCATCAGACCATCTGGTTGGGGGTCGGCCTACGCTTCGTTTTCCGTTACACGGACGCCACTCGAGAACCTTTCCGCCCCATCGGCCATCGGTTCTACGCACTATGTGCCCTGCCCACTGTCACTTCAACTTGCTTATCCTGTGGGCTATGTCGGTCACTCTAGTTCTCCTACGGATATCCGTGTTCCGGATCTTATCGCGTAGGAAAACACCTAACATAGCCCTTTCCATAGCACGTTGAGCAACTTAAGCCTATTTAAGAGGCCCTTAGTTACTATTGCTTTACCAAAATTGGTTTCCGTGTAATAGGAGACCGCTTAATCTGTGTTTCAGGAAGAGAGCACAGCTAATGAAATTATGAGTAAGAAAACAGCAGTAGTATACAATTTCAATTACTTGTGCGATATACTCATCCATTGTTCCAATAGGATCCTCTTTTCGATCTACAGTCATTATAGATGCTGCTACAATATCATCATCAATGTCAGGATTATCGTCTGGACAACATATCAACACACTCTTCTGGGCTTTTATGAGTTCTTTGAACAATCGTCTGCATTCCACTACTGCTTCTTTGTTAGTTGTTATTCCTGCAATAAATTACTTTTGATATTTTATATAATTAATTAATCTTCAGTCCGTCACCGTCATTTCTTAAAATAGTATAACTATAATGATACGTCAGCGTATTTGTACAAGAAAAGGCGAAGTAAGATTATTCTAACACTGTTTTATGAGATTACGGTCAACCCCAGGTCATTTATACAAAAAATATTTTTCACATGTCTTAAATAATATGCTGAGTTATGTATGTTAATCATACTTAGCCTAAACCAGCACTTTTTGTAGTTCACTGATCAATGATACTCGGATTTATCTAATAATTCTATAATCAGGTCACACTTGATAATAAGTCACTAGGTAGTTGGTACTACCTTTAACGAAAATAACTTTAAAATTCATTGTTCAAAAGCCACCGTAATAACTATGTTTATCTAATTAGCAGTATGACGTATTTTAATAATATCAAATTAATTACCTGCTACTTTGTGAATTGCTTCTTCGGCTATATAATAATTGATAAATAATTCTAGTACATCATCCAATTTGTCTTGAGGCATGTCTTGTATACGGAATTTCTTTTCTTTAGCTACAAACCGACTCCATATACGAGGTTGATTTGACATTTTCAAAAATATGCGTGAGTATTGCGACTTTCTACAATTCCTTTTAATGACAGCATAATGTATTATGCTTCCTACTATATATTGAGGGGCAAAAACACATTTATCAAGGTTTTATCTGTTATGTTATCATAAAATTGGAACTATCATATCCAGTGACATCTTCTTTTAAGTAGGTATTTGAAGTATTGTCTTTTCGAAGACTTGAAAATGAATACTCAGATCTATAGATTGACTTGTCAAGTGAAAATGAAATGATTTTTTTATAAAATAGGTAAAATACGTTCCATTGTCTTGAAAAACAATAACAACTTACAGATAAAACGAAATTATTTACCAATTTAAAGTTAGAGGTTCCATACAAATTCTTTACTCCAAGTCCAAATCGTTACCTCGAATAAATTGTTATCTTATGAAAAATTTATACCTAACGCATAACTCTATCAAAAAGCAATTTATTTTTATTTGCAGAATTGATTCGAAAAGTGATATCAATAGAAAGCCGCCGAAGGTTAGAAGTTCATTTGTCACCTTTAATCCCAGGGGCGTACCTTGAAATATCGAATAAAAAAGGTGGAAAATCCCAAGGGACCTATAAAATATTTTCTCCTATTTTATTTACGAGTATTAGCAGTAGCAATAATAATATATATATATCTTAACATTCCAATATATGAAACAAACAAAGTAATGATAATAATCTAGGTATAGGATAGTTTCAAATAAATTTATTGATTTTCCTTGCATTTCATTTAATACGAAATCTGGTTAATGGTCACCCATGGAAAAGGCTCGATTTTAATGGAATGGAGTACTTTGCGAGTCATGGATCAAAGACTTCCTCTCTTTCTAATAGACAGGAAAATATAAGTACAATTGGTAACCAGATAGGGTTCTAATTGTCAAAACAACATTACTCGTCTGAATATACTAGTAAACATGCGAACTTATTATACGATGTTTACAATTATTTAACATCATCATCAGCTCATTAGACGTCCCCAACGAGGGGCACGAGCCTACCCGTAAAGGGTGTATAGGCCTTATTCGTCCACGCGGCACCAGTGCATATTGGCCGATTCACGTACTACCTTTGAATATCTTTGTAGGCGTGCCCAGGTTACCTCACGATGGTATCCTTCACCGTAAGAGCGTCGGTTAACGAAAATTCGAAAAGACATTAGTACTTACCAGAATTTGAACCTACGCCCTCCATATTGGAAAGCAACAATCCACACCAATGAGCTATCGACGCTCTAATCATTATTCAATTCATATCTGTCAAAAACAGACATTATCATCTTTTTTCGTTCCACAGATATTATAATAAAATAAAAATGGAAAAGGATAATAACTAATAAAGTAATTTAATGTTTGAAATTATATTAATAGACAAGCAAATTTTTTCGTTATAAGTATAACTAACTAACCCAAAAGATTTACCTTGGATTAGAGTGAATTCGAACTGATCTTAGGACTTTCGCCGGGGAGGCTAGAAATACACACTTGTGTATACAGGACAAAAAGCAATTTTAGAAATCAGTTGAATCCGATGCTTTTATGAGATGACATTTTATTAGCTACAGTTCCTGATTTATGATTTAATATTTTTTTTCCATTTAGTTATGCATTACTAGAGTAAACTAAGTTGTGACGTGATCATCATTACTGAACATACATATTATTATGACCTTACTTATCTAGCTAAGCTGGTAAGATGCATGATGTCACCAGCTAGTTTGGAGCAGCAGGATGTATCATGAACAGGAGAATTACCCGAAACTAAATGCGAATAGGGCGAAACACACTAGAAAAAGCTATTGTTTTGGGAGAGTTTCGTTCCTAAGAGTCGTTTATCATCTATGTCGGGGACTGCTACTATTACCGTTGCGATATATATTACTATTTTATTTATTAATGCCATTGTTAAGCATTAATAAATAAAATAGTAATATATATGCGTCGGTGGCTCAATGGTGTGGACTGCCGCCATCCTACCGGGAGGGCTGAGGTTCAAATCCCGACATGTATCAATGTGTTTTCGAATTTTCGAAAATATATGACGTTTATCCGACGCTCTTACGGTGAAGGAAAACATCGTGAGGAATATTCATGCACGCCTGCGAAGAGATTCGAGGTTGTGTCTGATTCGTCCACCGCACTGGGCCCGCGTGACGACTAAGGCTCAATCACTCTATGGTCGTGGCCCTCGGTGGGGACGTTTAAGTGAGCTGACGATGATAAGAAAATTAGAAACTAATTAATATCATAGAGATTTGCCATTTCTTGGTATTTAATTTCATCGAATCATCATATAAGTTCATTAAACGACCCACTAGGGGCAAACCCTGCCGTAAGTGTGTATAGATCTTAGTAATCCACGCGGGCCAAGTGCGGTTTGGCCGATTTCATGCACACCCTTGAATCTCTTCACATGCGTGCGCAAATTTCCTCACATGTTTTCCTTCACGTAAGAGCGTCGAATAACGTACATTTCTCGAAAATGCGAAAAACGTTTGAACCTGCGCTCTCCAGATCGGAAGGCACAGTCCACACCAATGAGCCACTCGAAACGCCTTCCTAGATGGTACTACTTCACATATTACATTTTACTATAAATTTCGTAGCATCCCCAAGGAGCTGAATATTGGAGGTGCAATTACGTCAAAGGCTGTCTCATAGACATTCCCACGCGCGAACCAGACAATCCCGGAACAGTAGACAATACGGAACCTGCAATGCAACGATTCTGTTTATAACGGGTAATAAAACGGTGTGATCATGTATAGACAAACATTATATCGATAGGTTTTATTTAGATAAAGTTTAACTAAAATAAAAGTACTTACAAATATAATAGGTAGTAGGTATAATTATAAATAGATCGCATAAATTGAACTACCTACATACGAAGTGTAATTTTTCTACTTTTAGGGTTCCATACATAAAAAGCCTTTATTTTGGGAACGCAATGTGATATCGAGAAGAATTTGAAACCCGCTCCGATTTATATTCTTTGAATTTGGCATGCCATTATTAAAGTGTCGGTCGATTATTTTTTACGAAAGCTATACGCAATCTCGATAATAAGAATTCATGGGACAACCTTTCTCTGGATCAAAGGAATCAAATTCGCCAAGACAATAGTTTTATCTGAGACTCGTAGGGAAAACATCGGCATCGGTTCTGGCGACATACGTGACCAGCCACTCCCACTTCAACTTGCCGAATCCGGTGGGCTATGTCGTAGTTTTAGTTCTCTTACGGATTAAATCATTTCTGATCTTATCCTAAGAGAGACCCGAAGCATAGCTCGTCCAGTGTGCGTTGAGTGACTTTGAACTTGTGAACCAATCCCGCGGTCAGTGTCCATGTCTCAACTATATATACTAAAAAGATTAAATTTACAAACTATTATCAACTGAGCAACCCACAACAAGTTTTATTTTCATAATTATTGTCGTCACTTTATTCTAATCCTGATGTACTACTAACCTACATATTTATATCCAAGACGCTTGGCTCGACGAACTCATTATCCTTATTTTATTTTTCAAATTGTTTACCTATCAATTAAATGTTTACCTCATGGAAAACAATTGATACCGTTAAACCCCATTCTCTGCAAACTCGATAATCAACTTGTTTTGCTAGCGTCAAGGCCAACGCGACGTCCCTGGAAAGTGGAAATGAACGCAGATTGTCAATCTCGCCCGCTCGTTTCGACTAGGAAATGGGCTAAGTGAACTGACGGCTTCATTGTTTTTCTGTTTAAGTTTGCTGTGAAAAAAGTTTGTTTGTGAAGCTGTAAAGGCATCTACGGCCAACAGAAGTAGTCAGTTCGAAAAAAAAAAACTTTTTTTACATTTC
>PQWD01002590.1:16513-46396 GCA_019425675.1 Leucinodes orbonalis
TAGATAAGGTACCTGTCTTACAGACTTGTACCTATTTATTCTCGAGTGTTATGTAGGGTGCACTGAATTATTAATACAAGGCCTTTCTTGTATATTTATCTCTTGATAGAGACTTATTCCAATCTATAATCTACCAAGTCCTAATCTTATTAAAGATTCTAGTTTTAGAGCTTTTAAATTGCCCTACGGCTTTTATGATTATACCTAATATCGAAATAGTCTTAGTTAGTAGGTATCCGTAGAAAGTATATTCTACGGAAAGTAAAAACACGGCAGCTCTAAATAATGAATGGATGATTGTTGTTTAAAAAAAACTGTATGGACGTTGATCAAATTATACAACAATATCGCTTACACAGAATATCAAAATACGTCTTAAATCATTCATTTGTCAGCTAACTACTATTAACCTAACGAAGTATGAAAAGTACTAGGTAGAAAATTATTATCCATGATGTAGATTCCATTTCGATGCAAATCTTTTGATAAAACTCCTTGCGACTATTTACATCGGAATCGTTAACTTTCGTCGTCGAGGCGTAATTGCTGACGTCATTAGACAGGCCTTCTCGAGATACTTATAGAGGGCAACATTTTAATGTTTGCACTAACGATATAGTTTTATGGTTGAGATGGCTGCTCTATTGAAAGATCCGGATTCAATCCCGTGCAATTCAAGCTCATGTGCATCAACATGTCACTTGAATAGTTCAGGGATATTTTTATGTATTCGCGAAAAAATTAAACACGTTAATTTTTAAAGGGTACGTGCTAATTGCCCAAAACGACATGTCTCAAATGAAGCGCTGTGTGAAGGTCTGAACCTACATATTCTTTTTTCACGATAGTCGACGGGTTGTATTTTGATAAATATGCAAGAAAGTTCCAACTTAATTTCTTTATTCTATTTAAAAAATAAACGGGTTGAACACGTTAGCTGCCACACCTCACACCGGTGCGTTTAAACAATCTATTTACTATTGTCGTTTTATTTAATGCCGCTAGCGACATATACAGTTAGCTAGTTTTTTGTCCATAATTGATCACATACCTTTTTTTTTTTTTTCATAAGATCTCCCTTTTGACTGTTATAAAATTACTTTGGCAGAGTATTATAGAACCTTTTTACTATCTAATCTTTTGGCTTATTTTATTTATAGGTTCACCTTAGGTATAACAATCAGGTGGAAAGTAAATCGTATTAATCAATCAATTTGCCCAGCACCAATAGACCTTCTTCGATCCTCTTGCAAAGCCCATTTTAAAAACCATAGGTCTCTCAAAAGTAGTAGATGTAATTGATTTATCAAATAAATACTGCGTATACTAAAGACTTTTATTCTGAACCATTTTTTTCACTTAAGTTAATGTTTGTGTTTGGTTTTCCTTATAAAGGGGTCCGAATATTGAACAACTTTTTAAAATTCATACTCTAGCGACGGCGTGCAAATAAAGGCTTGCGAAAATTTGCCGTGATTAGAAGTTTTAGAACGAATAGATTTTTATTAATAAAATCAATGTATTTAACCCATTGAACGCCAGTAATCCAGACATAATAGAAAATTTATTGTGTCGGCGCCTTAAAGTATCATTGGCGGTCAAAAGGTTAAGATAAATAAGTAAATTACCTTGTTTATCCATTGTGTATTGGGTTCATATAGTATTATCCCTAGCTTAAAATAAGGCAATATGGCGCTGTGTAAATGTCTGTTTATATATATAATGCATGGGGAGAAGCGAAAGACGTACTGACATTAGGTTCGTACAAAAGGAAGGCCTACTACTATATCTATTACCCCGAGAAAAGGCGTAGGCATGTATGTATGCATTTTGGAACCACTGGGGAACTACAAATAACTGTAGCTACTTTTACCGCGCAAGTTTTTCCCATATTGGTAGCATTGTGCCATCACTTCGTCAATTCCCTGTTCGTTTCCGATAATACATCACACTGCTTCATTTGTTTAACGCATATTGACGCGTTGACGCTGAGCTAAATTACGCAATTTCCCACGCGCCCCATAAAATACCTAGAAAGTGATTTACCATCTCAACTTGCGCCCCCTGATTATTGAGTCTATTCACGTTGTACAAAAGAAAAGTGCCCAAGCAATGGGTGATTTATCGCGCTACAGCGATAAGGTGCGAAGCTTATTTTTAACGTCACCTCATGACCTGGGATGACGGAGTGCTTTATGTTGATCCGGGAAATTGTTGGTTACTTTTGGTATTTTCAAGAAATCTTTGAAAGGAATGGATTATATATATTTGTTTTTGTTCCTTTCAAATCAAGAGTTGGTTGTGCAGATTTAGTGGAATTCCTTTGAAAGAAATCTTTCAATTATATCCATATATTATAATTATCCTATCCTTCTATCCATATAAACATTATGAGACGCTACTGCTTAATATTGTCTTTTGACCCGTGAAAATTAAATTGCTTACTATTTCTGCAAACACAAAAAACTGTTTTAAACCACTTTTATAACTGTTTTACTAGGTGATAGACCCCGTACTGAGTCGTTTGGTAGATATCATGCCGTCAAATAAGAGTGCTATGCACTTTTGTGTTTCAGGATGAGGGCACCGTAGCTAGTGAAATTACCGAGTATAAGTGACCTAACATCTGTCGACTCGGGTGACGGGCGCAGTGAGGCATTGATGGAGAATAATAACTGTTTATCAGTTGTTAGTCTCCTTCAATGCCGCTCCGTCATAGATTGGCGTATCGATTATCATCAGGTGAGCATCCTGACTGTCCTGTTCACTTCATAACATAAAAGAAACCACAACTTATTTGTGGTTATTCTAGTACAATCGTTAAAAAAACATGTATTGTATGAATTCGCAGAATGGATGAAACGAGCAGAAAAATTGTATCGAAGAACAAAAAAAATATTTGAAACGTTTTATCTGCAGAAACAATAACTTTTTGGTTGGCAGCAACTGTTGTAATTTGGAATGAAGACAACGTTCTATATCTGGCGAATTTCGATGATGTTGATTTCCATTGATGGAACAAATAAGTTATTTACAACAGGCCATTTTTAAGCGACCATACAAATATTGACCGGCCCGATGGACCGACGAAATGCGAAAGGTCGCTGGTGGAAGCTGGATGAGAAAGGCGGAGGACCGCGATGTCTGGCGCAAAATGGGGAAGACCTATGTCCAGCAGTGGAATACGTTGAAGAGAGAGAGATACAAATATTTGTGTTTTTTAAAACTTGGCTTGAATTTTTATCCTAGGTCTGGGATATATAATAGGTACTCGTGATTGTTAAAACTCTTTCCCTGATTAATTTCCCAATTTCCGTTCACTGTCCAGAATCCAAAGCAAACTATATCTAAATCAGTTATGTAGGCTACGATCTGATAATAGGGACAATTCGAAAGATAATTTATACATTGTTACAATCAATTCACTTCATCAGTCATCTTCGTATATTTTTGTGTAAAGTAAAACATATTTGCCGTCACATTGTACAATAATTCCCGTTAAAAATTTAAAAGTAATAATTATTAATGTGTAAAATGTATGACGAGTGAATGTAAATGCCCACAGAATTAATATTATTCCTGTTATTGTTAGTAAAACTCTATAAGGTTACCTCAAACATTTTTTAAAATTGCTTAGCTATTTGAATGCAGAAAAAGACAATTAATTAGTCAACTCTCCGTCTTACTGTAGGTCATAGAATTTCCCACATAGCATGGCTGTTAAATATGCAACCTTTTTATGACAGTCCTTGTCATATGTAAAAAGAATATATTATTAATTGTTTGTCTTTTGTTCTCTTTTACATTTGTATATGGCTAACGTGTTTTCTACTTTTAATATATTATTTTATTTTACCAAAAGTTGTTTCGCTCATAAGTCAAGTATTCTTATCTCCACATATTTTCTATAGTCCTTCGAGCCTTCGGAAGAGTTAATAATACATATTTTAACGGAATGGCGCAATCAGGAGAGAATTTCGACGACGCCACAAGCGATGTTTCTCAGGTAAAACAAATATTTATAGAGAAAAGGAGATGTATCAAAGGTCAAATTACGCTGGTGGAGAATGAGCTTGGGGACATCACCAATGTTAAGTCTTCCGCCTTAGATATTGCTGACAAAAGGCTACGTACCCTTCTCTCAGAACTAGAGGATGTAAACATGAACTTAGAATCTTTAGATTTCACTGAGAGCGCTGACGGTATGTTAGTGGAATCTAAGTGCTACAGGCTTCGTATTCGAATACGTGAGCAGAGTACAGTCTTAAGGCTTTCTTCAGCTTCAGAAGCGAGTGATTCAAGTTTCAACAAGCGGTGCCACGCATTAGATGTGTCATGTCGTGAAGAAGTATTAGCTAATGCCAAGACTATAACGTGATGACTTATTACATTTTGATTCGCAGTCATGTAATGCGACTATGGTATGTGACCCCCCCTGTAATTGTATCCAAAGATATTTTACCATCTCTTATTCATGTGCCTTTAGCCGACCCTGATTTCAACGTCTCAAAGGAGAGCGATATGATACTTGGTGTTTCGTGCTTTGCAAAATGTATTAGGGAGGGTAAATTAGAAATAGGTTCTAATATGCCTACATTTATAAATACTGCATTCGGTTGGATATCATGTGGCGAATTGTCCCTAGAAGGCCAACATGTTACATGTTTTAAAGGTCCTTGTTATTTGTCTGTCCTTTATAATGTAAATAGATTTAAGTTATATTCTGATAAATCGTATAAACAGTTTTATTCCGTTTTTGTAAGAAGCAATTACTATGGGATGTATGATTATTATATACAATTTTTAGATAACACCCAGGTTATGCTTAAATTAAAATTTCCATTCAATAAGTTATATCATTTTGTTTTCTTACATGGTAACAAGAATGCTATAATTTACTATTTTAGACCACATCATACTGTACTTAAGTGTATTTCTTGTAATCATAGGCTTAGGATTGTTTTTAACGGTTCTCTGCCTGCCTCATCTGGTTTCGTATAAATGTAAATTCCGTGGTGCAAGCTGGCATGCTTTTTTTACTTTTAAGATTTCTTTTTATATAAGTACGTTTTTATGTCATGTTATGGCATAAAATTATTGACCGCCCCATATAAATGTAAACTAATTGCCATTTTAGTTACGGTTTTATTATTATATCGATTGTTTACAATAATAATATAAATGCTAATTACTAAATTTGTTTTGTTTTGTAATTTTAAGATTCATAGGTTTAATAAATTAATGTAAAAAATATTTAGTTACATAATATTGTGAAATGTTTCACATATTATTTCTTTATAGGTATTAAGTATGTTTTATGGTTTCATTATTTTATTTTTTCTTAACTATTGAAATAATGTAATTTCAATGGGGCGGCTGTATGTTAAATATGCAACCTTTTTATGACAGTCCTTGTCATATGTAAAAAGAATTTATTATTAATTGATTGTGTTTTGTTCTCTTCTCTTTCACTATTGTAAATGACAGACGTGTTTCTTCTTTTAATATTATTTTATTTTACCAAGAGTTGTTCGCTGTATAAGTCGAGTATTCTTTATCTCCACATATTTTCTATGGCTATGAGGAGATTGGGCCATAAGCTTCCACGCAAGCCCATGACGAATTTGTGGGCGTTAACAATTATCATTCTTAGATCTTCATTCATGGAAAAATGTCTTAACGTATGTTCCGAAGCACGGATATACTACAGATTGGCTAATTATCTAGTAGCCTAAACCACAAGTTTAAATAGCATAAAGGTTCATGGTATTTTAAATCCCTGCCCAAACAAAAGAGCGCCCATATGTTTAAGACTGTATATTGAATCACTCGATTCTTTAAAGAGAAAGATGATGATGATGATGACTTGCTTCAAAGAGCACATTATCTTTCTGCCCGACTGGGAAAATAGCGGTCGTTTCATAAAACATCTGTGATACCTAATGAGGTGGTTTAATATAACTCTGACACCAGGGTACGCCGATAAATAATTTATCCCTTCAGATAAAAAAAAACACTCGACTTGATAAGTTGATCCGAAAGTAAAAAAATCTCCAGTACATTCGTCCTGTAGAATACTACAGAACGCATTTGGACCGGAGATTTTAAGTCCTTGTTGACAGTTTGTTTTTATCATATTTTCAAGGTAAATGTTTTGAAGAAACAATTATTTAAAGCACGTGCCGGAGAGGTACTGTCTACTCGGTATTATAATTATGAATGACGCGCTCTCTAGGGGTTGTTATTTCAATTCGTATTTCAAATAAAGGAACATCAAGGTGGCTTTCTACATTACATTTATTTTCGTTTGTGTAAAGTGGTTAGATTTGTAGAAGGCGGAATTCAGCTCAAAATACGATGTTGGGTCTTTGTATCCTTGAAATGAAAAATACTTACAAGGTCAATAAAATATTTAACTCGCCCATAGGCAAAGATTAATCTCTGCATGTCATAACATGCAAGACAGGTTTTCCAAAACATAGATCTAACGTACGGCCCATAAATATAAAGTTGATTTGATTTTATTTAAAAAAAAACGAAGAAATTCAAAGGTTGAACGTAACGTCGGCTAATCTGTACTGGGTCCCAGTGGACGACTACTGCCATCTGATGGTTAATGACGCCGTCGCCAATGTAAACTTGCAATATCAGGGGCCTTTTATGTGGAAAATTCATTCTCTGCTTGAAGCTCGCCAGGTACTCTTATAAATTAAGTGGCCAATAAATTACCATAAACATCTAATACTCGTCAATTCCACTTCAAAGCGCAGATAAACGTGATTTTCTCAATAATAAATCTCAAAAACAAATTGTCCCGTTCGTATTTCAGTTCACGTAGAATTGCGTGCGTTGAGGGGCGTTTAAAATTCAATCAGATTTCAAAGCGTAGGTCGTGAAGGTGAGTGCGAAGTCACTTTGCGTGTCACTTGGGAGTTTAAATTAAAAGACCTATCTCCAAATCTTGATTTATGCTGACACCCGTCCAATTAAGTGGTACATAAATGTAGTAATGCTAATGTAGCTGAATGTCGTAGGAACGGGCTCTTTGAATAGCAACTGGAATATTCTCGTTTCTACTTATTTTAAATCTTTATTTATTGTGATAATCATACACTGAAATTATATGTTGTGTGATACAAGTTGGTCTGGAATTTAGATAAAATAATTTTATCAATATATGATAAATTAGGTAGGAAACGACCAGACCTCCGCCGTCGACCGTCAAAAATGGAAAAAGGAATATAAGGAGTATATCGGGAAACCCAACGCAAATCTTTGTTTCTCGCCGGTTTTATGTAAAGCTGTGTTAGCACTTCCTTGTAACCGGCCCGCTCATGTCGAAGTCACGGAGCATAAATAAAAAATATATAATAAAAAATCCACAGACATTCACACAGCGCCATCTAGCCCTAAGTAAATCGTGAAGCCTGTATTATGGGTACTAAAAAACGGATATACATACATTTTTTGTAAATACATACATCTTATACATAGAAAACACCTAGCCTATTACAAACAGATATGTTCATGCACACCAATGTTTGTATTGCCCCGGGCAATACAAACATTCGAGCCCGGAACCTTGGTGCAGCAGCCTCAACCGCTACAACAAATGGGTCGTCAGTAAATGAAGTACTGCCAGTGCTACAAAAAAGTGACGCTCATGAGATACCAGTACCTCACTGAGCGTGGGTCTCCCCATTCATTCATCAATTAGTTATTAGGGAATCGCTGATGGATGAATTATATATAATATATATAAATGTTATTTTTAAAGTATTACATTTGTTATAAATTGCTTTAGTTTTAGTTTCTTTTAATCGTATACAATATCTTATCTGCATGACCCGAAGGTAATCTGGTAGAGATTGCATCTAGGCATTTAGTTCGCCTTTGTGCTGTTCCCATATGGTGATTTAAGAATAAATAAAATAAATTTGCTATGTAAATAAAGAATTAAACACAAAATTGCAAGTATTAATTAGAGTTCCATAAAATAAAAACCTAGTAGTATATAATGGACTAATTCATGAAACATATTTTTTATTATTATAAAAATATTTTAAATAAATTATTCTTATTAACTGCCTTGCAATTAGCTTGTCATATTGTTCAAATAATTATCTGAGGACTATATATAAAATTAATATATTCCATTTAAGGAATGTCAACCACAAATTTATTTCTGATAGAGCTATCGACATTTCATTCGCAGGCCGCTATAATTATGACCCTTGTTGGGCCCTTCATATTTATGACCAGAGTTACAGTGGATCCTTTGGTAAGATTCTAAATAAATCAATTATAACAATTTACATGAAACTACATTTGCCACTTAAAAATCCAACTGGAAATTTGGTTTTATAGTACAACTTTAATACGAATGGTTTAAAATTGTAATTATATAATAGAATTAATTGTCTCATGGTGTTACCATTACCGATATAATTTGTGTAACAATCTTTTGAAAAAACCCGACAGCAAAAAAGAACATCCAATCTTCACAAATAATACTACATATACACAACTGTATGTGAATACTGTAAACGATATCATACTCCTTGCTTAGGATTATGGAAATTCAAAACGAAATCAAACAATTATAATTCTAACTTCATAAACCTATATAAACATATTGAATCGCGGAAACTGGGTCAGGCCATATAAAACAGTTTTTTTTTTTCTAAAGTGAATAATGAATGAAAAGTATTTTCTAAAGTATTGGACGTTAATTAAAAGTACAAACCATACAACTATAATTGGCATTGGTTCATTTGACGGTTGGTAGGGCATTGGTTCTATGGTTATTCAAGTATAACCATAGCACCAATGCCCATAAAAACTGCAATTCGAACTGATTGTTCAGGCATCTAAATGTTTGTCAGTTTGTCTTTAATTTCTGCTAATTGTAATATTTTTTCACGCTAGATGGCGTAAGACTGCTACTTGCTCCGATTTTAAATACCTCGGTTCCATCATACAGGGAGATGTTTCTCAAATTGAAGGGCAAAATTTACAAAACCGTCATACGGCCTGTAGTCATGTATGGATCTGAGTGTTGGGCTGTTAAGGAGAACGATGAAAGACGATTGCAGGCAAACGAAATGAGAATGTTGAGATGGATGTGTGGTGTCACGAGAATGGATAGGATACGAAATGAGGTTGTAAGAGGAAGCTTGAAAGTAACACCAGTGACTGAAAAGTTGAGAGGAAATCGGTTAGCTTGGTATGGACATGTCATGAAGAGGGATGAATGGCACGTAACAAAGCGAGTGTTGAATCTGCATGTGGATGCGTTAACAGAGGAAGTCCAAAGAAAAGATGGATGGATTGTGTAAAGATGGATATGAGTGTGAAGGGGGTTTGTGTGGATGACACAGCTGATAGAGATTTATGGAAGAAAAAGACGTACTGCGCCGACCCCAAGTAATGGGATAAGGGTAGGAGAATGATTAATTGTAATAATTCTTTAGAATACTGCATTTGCGTTTAAAATAGTCATTCAGGGATAGATTCGTTAATACCTTTATCTGATCGGACCGTGCCATCGGAAAACGCCTGAGGGGCAGTCTCATCCACTTTATTCTGAATCACCATAGCCCCCATACAATCAGAATCGAAGTGCGTTTCATCGCAAAATAGGATAGATCCCTGAATTTTAATTCGAAAATACTATTTCGCTACACAGGTTCCTGTTAAAATGAAATTTGCGGGTTTTATTCATATGCCAGTTGTTCACGTATCATTCCTTTTGAAAACCACCTATAATATAAAATGTATCTGTTCTACTCGTGTATAGGACTAAAATTAATTCAGAAAAAAAGCAATGCATTTCATTAATCTTGGTGGATATATACTTTTATGATATAAAAACAACGATGAAAGTCACGATTTTTTTTTATACTGGGACTGAAAGCATCTATTGTGTTTTTTATGAGATACCTTAAAAATTTATGGTACCCAAATTAACTATAACAAAACACTCAATGTATACTCAAATCGTCAGATGTACTTAACAAATTCATTTGGGTCGCTATCAATTTTAAATTACCTTGTTTACGACCGAACCAACCCAAATTACATCAATGTGCTTTACTGCTACCCATGTTTACAATACTATTAAATAAATACAGAAAATTAGTCATGAAAAAGTGTCTAATTGGACATAAATAATGCGGTGGAGGCTGAAATGCTAATGATGATGATGCCGCACTGTGGGGCATAAGGACAAAATATTCTGCAGAGAACGTGTAGCAGCACCCTTATTCAACCTTGCATTTTCGGGTTTCCTAAGTATGTCTAAATCGCCTGCCAAGCTGAAAAATTACAAACGTTTCCATTAGATTTTTTTCATACTTACTACTTAATTTTTATACTACTAAGTTGTTATTTTATGCAACTCTAATTTATGCATGCAATTTTGTGTTTAATTCTATATTTACAATAGCAAATTTATTCTTAAATCACCATATGACAACAGCACAAAGGCGAACTAAATGCCTAGATGCATTCTCTACCAGTTTACCTTCGGGTCATGCAGATAAGATATATTGTATACGATTAAAAGAAACTAAAACTATAGTAAATTATATCATATATAATACTTAAAAATTTATATATATATATAAGTTATCCGACGCTCTTACGGTGAAGGAAAACATCGTGAGGAAACCTTCATGTACGCCTGTGAAGAGATTCGAAGGTTGTGTGAATTCGTCCAATCCGCACTGGGCCCACGTGGACGACTAAGGCCTAATCACCCTATACGGGAAGGCTCGTGCCCCTCGGTGGGGACGTTTAATGAGCTGATGATGATATATATATACAAATAAACGTACACTCGCATACACATGTAACTGTGTAGCAAACCCTAATGCAAATACAACCTTGGATCTGCATTTAATCTCGTTGATTCAGGACAACTGAATAAACTAAGATAGAAGTAATAAGACGGATACAATGTTATGGTTTGTCTATAAACCGTTTTCCGGTACAACTTACTCTTGATATTTTTGTGACAAGAAACTGCAGTAATGTAATTTATAACTTCAAACTATTAATTCAAAATCATTGCAAGAACTTTTCAATATATCAATGAATACATACCTTTCATTTGAATACCATTTACATTGTAAAAATATATGTATGTCAGTATGAACGTTATTTTTTGTTAGCAGAGCTCAACAAAATATCAGTGTCCTCTCTTACAGGTGAATAGTTTACCGATTGCAATTAATTTGGTTGAAACTTTAAAAAAAATGAATGGCCATAGCTAAGGACTAAAGTAAGTAAGTTTGCATCCGGGATAACGATAAGTTCTTCTTTACTTACTTTGAAAACTGAGAAGAGAAATCTTCATAAAATGAGTACTATCAACATAAGCCTCTCAACTGGAAGCAATACAACCACGAATTTCAAAATTATACTCACTATAAGGACAAAATAGACGCAATCCAAGTTGCAGTTGCTTCAGTCCCGTTTTGTTAAGCTTAACGCAAAGTTTCTGCGAAAGGCCTCTTCAGTATCTCGCAAGTTTGCTCGAGTAACTCGTAAATTTACGCCTAACTAGGCTGTGACTTATACTGAACTAACAACAGCTTATGTGAGAGTAAATGTCGGCCATGTTTATTCTAAGTTGTTTAGGGTATAGCTGTTGAAAAAACGGTTCTTGTTGAATATGGCATGGCAACTTGGAGTGAATTTCAACTTAAGTTCGAAGTTGATCTTGATATTGCACATAACGTAGAAATGAGTTTAAAATAATGGAGAATTTAAAAAACACATAGGTACTGGTTAGGGAATGGAAATCCGTTCTGTTTTAAAATCCGGATATTTTAGAACGGATTTCTTGTCTAATCCGGTTTATCCGGATTTTACGTATCTTAAAAATAAACAAAAGAACTCATTTTTGTATTTTTATTAAATAAGATAACTGTTTTTTTCTTCGTGTATCGGCTCCAGAGTAGCTCAGGTATTGATGGAGTCCAAGGTTGCTCGTAGTTCACTTATATTATACACTGCGACTTGTAATACTCATTGGTCTTCTGCACGTATTATTTATCTGTAGCTGCTGAACAGTATGTAGGTGAAAGTGTGGAGAGGTGGTCTCATGGCGAGACTGTTAGTCACAACCCTAGCCAACAATTTGTAGACAAGGCTTAGAACGCTATATTACGTCAAGAATAAAACGACCTTATCAACGTGAGTGCAATCTAGCATGAATACCCTGAACAAAATTTTATATTGTTTAAAAATCCGGATTTGTTTTGATTATCCGGATTTGGCAGACGAGTGAAAACTTGCGGATATCCGGAATTTTCGGATAACATATAGTCCAGATTGCATTCCCTAGTACTGGTGCACATTTGGCACAGAATGGTGAAGACCTATGTTCATCACTAAAATTTACTGGGTATAAGAGATGTTAGGTCTTGTAGGTGACGGGTAGTGTTGACGGAAAACAGTAACTATTTAATGTTTTAATTTCTTTAAACACTGCATCTTCCATGGTCATGACGTATCACTGACCTACAACTAGGTGGGCGCACTGACCGTCCCATTCAAGTATGTCATAATGGTTTCAAATAAGGTCACATATCATCAAATACAAATTATACGCCGGGATTCCAGACATAATAGAAAATCTATTGTGTCTGGCGCCTTAAGGCGTCATTGGCGGTCAAAGGGTTAAGAAACATTTAGCCATTCTGTGTGAAACATCTTCACAAATTATAGTAAGCCTAGGATGGTATTCACTGCAGTGATAGATACCGTATCATGAAATGACAGTGTCACCTCCTGAAACTAATTGGTGTTTCAAAACATACATTGCAGCTATTAAAATAAATGATTAAGTATAAACGACTCAACTTCTGTCGCCCCGAGTGATGGGCGCAGGGTAAGTAGTCTTTACTGAAACAAATAATTAATTTTAATTATAGGTTCCCTTCAATACTTCGTTTGTCATAGGCAGACGTATAATTTACCATTATGAAAGAGACCTGGTCATTCCGTTCACGTAACATAAAAATTTAGGAACATGCTTTTATCTTAGGCTGCAATGGGATTTACAATACCAAAACGCAATGCTAAGTAAATTTGCATACATACAATGAGAAGGTATAGAACACACAAATACACATTAAATCTCATCTAATTCTATACTCAACTTGGATGGCACGTACTTGTGTGAATAACTGAACTGGATATGTTAAATCTGTTTGATATATTCAATGCATGCTTAAATAGGTAAACTGTTTGACGTCAAAATGCTGAAATCGCGTTTGTGCTATAGTGTTGTTTGTATGCAAAATCACAAATGGAGTCAATTTTGTGTATATGTCTGCTATAAAATACACTATGACGGTATATCTACTAGTATCGATAAATATCAATAAATTTATTTATTAACATCATTTATTATTTGTTAATCGTTTATGAAGTAGGTTCGTTAAAATACCCCGAACCTATAGATCGTTCATTCTTTCACAACTATGTAATTATAAGCAAATGAAAAGTTAAGTAAATGTATAGAAAGTGATTTAAAATTTAGTAAATGGATATAGAGAGATCAATTATAAAATAAAGTGGATTTCTGTGAATCTATTCCATACAACTTCCATTACTGGATAAAAGCATGCCTCAATTGCATAACCAACCCTCCGAATCATGGAATCGTCATTAATGAGCCTATCAAATAGTGTGACCAGCCACGTCCTAACCAAACTGAACAAAATGGGATAGCGAAAATCATTTGTCTAAGACACTGATCAACAAAAAAAGTCATGACATTCTCACCGTTTGGTATAGATGCGTTTATAATATAAATATTGATTCAACACAAGTACAGACATGCTTTTTGTGAACATTTTACAACAATCTAAATAATAGCTCTCTCTTTAAGCTACAGCAGTCGTGTTGCACATAGGTCTCCCTTATTCGAAAGTATTTTTTTATAAATTAAATCGAACTGGAATCTTACTCGAAATTTCGCGTTTTAAGTACGTATGTATAGTAATAACACACTGCGATGTCCATACACAAATAAAAGTTTTCTTGATTTCATATTATTTTCACAAAAGAAAATAAAAGATGCCACTCGCTCGCACTTAAGTGCGAAGCTGCCCTAGGGGCACATGTTATTGGGTTCCTTTGGACAACTTAGAAAATACTGTTTAAAAGAATATTCAAGGCAATTTGCACACAAAAACAAATCTTTTTTCACTTTTTTAACCATACTATGTTTCTGTGTACTTGAATTACCATTAAGTGGCGTGCACTTAGATCTTTAGCAGGGTATGCAAAGTATGTGACACTAATCGCAAAAATAATAAATCAATAATTTTCAATTTTGTAAAATTGAGTGCTGTTGATGCCAGCAGATCGCATTTGGTGCCAAATCTGTAGAGGAAAATGGGCGAATAAGTGGGAATCATTTAATTTGACGGCGATTTTGCGGGTTGTCTGGACGCACAGGGTATGTACACTGCCGTTAATAAAATGGTATTGTTACAGCAGACCTAGATAATAAATATCGTTATTTAATAAATAAAGTTACCTTGTCAAACATTATATCTTGCAAATTTTACCGTAAAACAAAACGTAAAATACCTAAGAAAATGTCAAACAGCAGCAACGCTTTGAATGTGCATTTCGACTATTTACGTGTTTAATTCTTTAACTCTCTTTGATATCTTGAGTTTTATCTTCTTATTTTTATTATTATCTTTATCTTGTGAAAACCGGCCACGTCGCAAAAAATTACAAAGTTACGCGTTTAACAAGTTACCAGTATTTTGCGTTTTTTTAATGTTATAAGTGTACTGGACGGTCTGGTCGTTCACCTGATGGTAAGTGATCCGCCAGACAATTACAGAGCGGCATTAAAGGAAACCAACAACTGATACACAGTTATTATACTCCATTCAATGCGCACTGCGCCCGTCACCGAGACATAGAAGTTAGGTCTCTTATACCCGGTAATTTCACTAGTTAGTGCCCTCATCCGAAACACAAAAGCTGTCTGTTCGTTTACTTACCTACTCGTATGACAGAAAATCTACATATGAAACAAATGTCTACAAAATATATACCCGTTTCGAGATGAGTGGACAAACATATTATTATTATCTTTCTTTTAATATTCTAAACGAGTGATGACAGATTATTTACACAATGTCATCGTTTAATCCTTTAATTGGATTAATGTGTATTTGTTCGCATCGGCGGATTATCTGCATTAAGGTAATATGAACCCATTAAGTCAGTTGCCGGATTATGTCTCTGAGTAATTATTATTGTATCCGCTTCATAGGTTTAGCGTATATTTTATGCGGTATCAATTAAATATTCGTATTGGGATTGGTGCCGTCCTTAATCTGAAAGGTTAAGCCTCTAGTTGTATGATTGAATGTTCAAAAAAGATATATTGTTGTTTATTTCATATGTGCCTGTTAATTCTACCCTTCATACGTTCATCGCATTTTCTATTGCGAATCAATCTCTAAATGATTCATTACGTGATAATAAAATAAATACCTGTTGAAGGACAAAGCTAGCCACATTACTGATAGAACCAGCAAGTTCAAGTGGCAGTGGAGAGGGGACTTAGCGGAAAGGACTGACGGATATATCCAACAAAAACAATAGATTTTCTATTGTGTCTAGGACCCTGGCAGTCAAAAAGTTAAAGAGACCAACCAGCTCTCTAAGACGATATTTATGTATTACTTGTTGAAATAAACAAAAATCTTGGGTAAATATTTCATAAAAAGTTTTTATTTTACAAGGTGTACAGGACGGTCACATGATACATGGACTCGGGATATGTACGTTATCCGACGCTCTTACGGTGAAGGAGAATATCGTGAGGAAACCTGCGCACGCCTGCTAAGAAATTCAAAGGTTGTGCGTGAAGTCTTTCAACCCGCAGTGGGCTCGCGTCGACGACTAAGACCTAATCACCCAATACGGGTAGGCTTGTGCCCATCGGTGGGGACGTTTAATGAGCCGATGATGATGGCAAGACGATCAGGTCGCTCACCTGGTGGTAAGTGATACGCCTGACCATGACAGAGCGGCATTGAAGAAGACCAACAACTGATAAACAGTTATTATTCTCCATCAATGCCGCACTGCGCCCGTCAACCGAGACGACAGATGTAAGGTCTCTTATACCCGGTAATTTTACTAGCTACAGAAGTATGTTTTACCTACTAGTAAAAGCTACATTTATAAAAGTCCAATGCTTTGTACTAAACGTCTAAACCTTCAGCCTTAATTTATAAACCAATAAACATCAAAATAAACCAAATACGCTAGTGGATTATAATGCGTATTAACACCTCACTTACCGTCTATGGAAAGTACCCCTAAAGTGTTACCATTGATCAATTTAGACCCTTTTAGCTAACTCTGTTTGAGGGCCATCAATAAGTGGATGTGTTTAATATTCCATGATATCGTTAGGCCCATCTGTCTTTCTCTAGCACATTTAATTTTAAGATAGTGTGAAAGAGAGAGCCCTTTATACTAGAAGTTTAAAACACCAGGATATCAAGAACTTAAAATGGGTTTAGATGATGATTATTAAGGGTCGGGATATTGATTCGAGGTTTAGTATTTGAATCGTTTTTTATTATATTTTTGTATATTTCTTGACGTTCATAAGTGCTTTTTGTAAGCCTAATTTGAAAATAAATGTTTTTGACTTTGACTTTGAACAAGAGCGTCGATGGCTCATAGATGTAGCCTGTTGTCTTCCGATCTGGGGGGTGCAGGCTTAAATCCCGTCGTACCAATGTCTTCTTGAATAATTAATTATTAGCTTTGGTAAATGTTTATTTTTGATTTACAAACATTTGCTAACAACTTAGAAATATTCTATAACATGAAACATTTAAGTGTCATCAATACAATCTTAGCGTCCAGAAGATTTTAGAATTGAAACGAACAGAAAATGTGTCGAAGTTTACCGTGTTTTGTAAACATTTTATGTTTTATCGATAAAAAGCCTTCGATTCGAATTAAAATGATGTCCGTTTATCCGATGCTCTTACGGTGAAGGATAACATCGTGAGTAAACCAGCGCACGCCTGCGATGAAATTTAAAGACAAATAAGGCCTATATATCCTTTACGAGGGCTCGTGCCCCTCGGTGGGGACATTTAATGAGCTGATGATAAAGAGAAGAGTCAGTTATTCTTTAAAAATGTGTGTAAATATCACAATCATTTCTCTGCTTTTATTGACGCTATCGAAGAAGACACAATAGAAGTGTATTGTTTGTCGGTAGTTATTGCCCTCTATTACATGTTTTTATACGAGAAAGTATTTAGAAATAGATAACATCTTTTAACAGTTTGAGGACGTCGTTTTGATAGGGGCTAGATGGCACCGTCATGTATATTTCGAAAGATTATGTCTATTAGACTATGTTTTTGATTTCGGTACCCAAAAGCAATAAGGAACCTTGTAGACCCGTTTTTATAAGTCATAAAAGATTAACCATTATTTTGTCATATTAAATCTGCAGTAGGTTTAATAATTATTATTTTATGATACTTACTGCTACAAACCCTCCATGGGCAGGTCATTTTTTTTAAATATGTTAACCCACTAGACTTAAAAGTAGTCATCTACCATATGGTGAACCGCTAGATAAAGTACTTATAAAGTACATCAATATTTTTTTAAGTGCTTAAGTTAAAAATATGACAATGGTTGTTATTTTAAAGATGAACCTCAAAAAAGAGCGTCGGTGGCTCATGGTGTGGACTGTGCCTTCCTACCGGAGGGCTGAGGTTAAATCCCGTACAATTTTCGAATTTTCGAAAATATATGTACGTTATCCGACGCTCGTACGGTGACGGAAAACATCGTGAGGAAACCTTCATGCACGCCTGCGAAGAGATTCGAAGATTGTGTGTGAAGTCGTCCAATTCGCACTGGGCCCGCGTGGACGACTAAGGCCTAATCACCCTATACGGGTAGGCTCGTGCCCCTCAGTGGGGACGTTTAATAAGATGATGATGATGAACCTCAAAATATTAGTTCAACCAATAACAGTGGTTACGTATGTAAAGAATCAAGGCTTTTAAACTAATCGAATCTTAAGCGTAATGAAATGAAGAAATCAGCAAACTGTTTTGGGTTCATAAACTTATTCTTAATTCTGGAATAAAAAATATATCCTACTTTAATGAGATTGTTTTGGATAATTTAAAACCTCGGCTCTCATTTGTTGGTTGACTGTATAAGCTTTCTCAAGTCTTCTATTTTAACTTGAACAGACATCTTTCTAATTACGTGTAACAATTTACATTAATAATAACCCAGCCGCGGGAATCGCTTAGGGATTTAAGCTGCAAATAAACTTTCTCGGCGATTGTTGTGGCATTTTTAATTAAATCGTTATTCTGAGTAAAGTTGTACGAGTAGTTCAATGTTAATTTACAAAAAATACTGTATGATATAACTGAGAAATAAATGATTATTAGCGCATATATATTTAATGACTAAGAAAAATGAATTAAATACCGCCAACTTAGGGGTAAATAAGTATGCAATTTTATTGATTAGATTTAATGTAACTCCCTAGGAAAATGAAATGCCATGCCTAAATACTGTTTAAACGACAAAGAAACAAGCGTTTTTCTTGTATTTTATTCATTAGCATTCATCCGATATTCACTAGTGAATAGTATTTGTAAGATATAGTTTTTGCAAGCCCAGTTTATATAAAACTCGTTCCATTCCTGAACATTTTCTATAAAACCATCAGTGGCAAGTCAGACTTGCCTTTGTACAGATTTTTTTCCCTTCATCATCATCATCAGCTCATTAAATATTTTTATTGTTTCTCTTACTTTGATTATATCCCAACCCAAGATAGAAGTATGATTAATATAAAAAATACTCGCCTCAGAAATACTTTTGTATTTCAAAAACGAGGGTGTTTCTACACTACACTTTGTTCCAATATTTTTTGTGGATTAAGCATTTGTCACGTCTTGGTTTTAGATATGCCGTGCTAGCCGTTGGGCGACCAAGGCACGTGACGCTCATAACGAGATAACGATGTCGTTTGTTTTTGGGCCCTACAGTTGTTAAAGGACAACTTCGTAAGGGCTGGCGACGTGCTGTTACATAATACGTTGTATGTACGTAACTATAGGTAAACAACCAGAACTGCGTTAGTTGAATGACACAATGAACTGTGTTAAGTATATTGAACATAGGGTTGATAGGCCTACTTTGTATCACTTACAACAATTTAATAATCATTGGAACTTTAATACCTATGGCATAAACGTTTCAAAGTTGTGAGCGTCCATGGCTCATTGGTGTGCTCATTGTTGCCTTCCGATCTGAAGGACTAAGTTCAAATCCCGCCACGTACCAACGTCTTTTCGAATGTCCAAAATTATATGTACGTTATCCGACGCTCTTACGGTAAAGGAAAACATCGTGAGGAAACCTGCTCATGGCTGCGAAGTGATTCAAGGGTTGTGCGTGATGACGGCAAATCCGCACTGGGCCCGTTTAATGAGCTGATGATGATGATACTTGTGTAGTATTTATTTTGTTATACTGCACACATCGATTCAAGTCATAACTTTGGTCCTATTGATAATATTAGTAGTTATTGGATTTAAAATTCTAATTAGATGTGAGCAGGCTACAGAATTTTATGTATTCAAATATTATATGTATGATTGCAATGAATAGACAATATATAATTTACGATAATCGCGCTCTTCACTTTTTTATCGATATTTATAAGTATTGCATTACTAACTGGGGAGACTTTATGCATGTAATAGATTTTATATTGAGCAATAAAAAACTATTTTATTTTTATTTTATTAAAATAATTTAATTAAGTTAATAGTTAAATTTTAAAATCCATTATTTTCCTGACGAAACAAAAATAAATACAAACTAACTCCTTGTATGCATGTAAAATTAGGAACATTTTTGTTTCCAACAATATTGATATAAGCTTGCCTCTCAGAGACTGCTTTGCCGGGATTACCTTGCGAACAAACAAGGTGGCTTTCCTAATCTGCTTAACTGCATGAAATGTTAATAAGGGAAAAGTAACTACTTAGTTTCTCGCTGTATTTTCTCAGTAGGATTTCCCCTAAGCCTATAATAGACGCAGACAACGATTTATGTACCACAATAACTGCAGTCCTATATTGTTTACCGCTGGACTTCCACCAATAAATAAAAATGGGTTTTATAATACTAGTTTTTATTGCATTAGTTTGATTCCAGTTTTGGCTCGTCGTCACCAAGGTGCTATCAGAAAATTGGCGCTGCCGTGTGTTGAATGACAACAACGCAAGGCAGCCAATGCTGAGGCAGAGACCTTTTTGACAAGAGAAGACTATTACTGCATATTATTTTATTATATTTAGATAGATATGGTATTCGAGGAATCGCATTAGACCTAATAAAGTCGTACTTAGATAATAGAACTCAGTGCACAGAGCTTACTTATATAACATCAGCGAAAACTGTGAAGTATAGATCGAGCAAAAAAATCCTAAAATACGGAGTACCTCAAGGAAGTGTGCTGGGCCCATTGTTGTTTCTTGTCTACATCAATGATATGCCCAGATCTAGTGACTATCCGATGGTTCTCTTTGCGGATGACAATACAGTTATTGTTGAAAACTCTCTATTGGAAACGTACCAGAATGAAATTAACAGGACCATTAAAAATATAATTGCTTGGATGAAAGAAAATAATTTAAAAATTAATTTGGAGAAAACTAAAATCATGGAGTTCAGACAAAGGAAATCAAAATTAAATTTAAATATTGCTTATAATTCAGTTACAGTGGAAAATGTAGATACAATTAAATTTTTAGGTATTCTAATAGACTGTAATATGTCTTGGGAGTCTCATTGCGTTGAAATATGTAAAAACTCTATAGGTTCTCATTTGCTCTATATAAACTTGCAAAGGTAGCTGACACAGCGACTGTTTTGACTGCTTACCACGGATTTGTTATGTCAACACTGCGCTATGGTATTATATTTTGGGGCAACTCTAAATATAGAGATATAATCTTTAGAGCTCAAAAAAGATGCATTCGAGCAATTTACGGTATAAAAAATACAGATAGTTGTAAACCTATATTCAAAAACATAAATTGCTGACTTTTCCGTGTTTGTACATTTTAGAATCTTGCCTATTTATTAAAAACAATCCAGATAATTTTAAGATGACAGACTCTTTAACTACAACTTACCTTCGTCCCCGTAAACCAATAGTAGAAGTAAAATTTGCAAAACAGCATTATTGAAAAAGAGTGTCATTTGCATGCATCGAGACTATTCAATAAACTTCCACAATATGTTTTAAAACTTAACGACAAAATGTTTAGAACTACTTTAGTGAAGTTATTGACAAGTAAATGTTATTATAAACTGGATGAATATTTTGATGATGTTTTGTAAGTAGAGAGAAGAAGAATGTAAATTAATGTTTCTATTTGATGTAATTATTTAAAACGTTAATATGTGTGTAAATTGAACTATATCCCTTTTTAACTGTGATGTATCATATTTTATAAATTCGTATGCCTATTTGGTGGATCATAGTGATACTTACTTACTAAATGTTACATTATTTTAATACCTATGATTACGAAATAAAGTATTCTATTCTATTCTATAGATATATTGCACAGATCAACTTTCTTTTATGTTATTTATTTTTCCTCACCTCTATATTTATTCATTGTTTGACTTTTCTGTTCACTGTTATATTTTGTTGTTGTTGTCTTTCTTTAAAATGTACAATACAATACAATGTTATTTAATGTCTTCGTTTTGTAAAATAAAGCTTTTTCTGCAGCAGACCATAACCAGCCGATCCAATGCAAGTTAGCAAGTCACTAGAGCCCCTTTCTCTATTCGTCAGGATGCACCACGTGATCTAAAGTAGTAACGAAACGTAGCCTACAATGAGTGACTGACGCAGAAACAATAGTTGATCAGTATGATATACATAAGAAATGTATTTATTTATTTAGGACAGCCAACAAAACAAACACCATACAATTATAAACTTATATCTATAAAATTATTGTAGTGTTGCTTTAGTTAAAGGCTGCCACGGCATGCACAACTAAATAATGAGTCGACAGACAGAACGCCTAAAATCGTTTAATTTTAAATATACATTTACATTATTCTACTCATTACTGGCAGCTAGTGCAAGCAAAGTAGATTTAAACTTGCGCTGTGAATATGAGAAATCGAGTTTATGGCTAAATAACCCTTGTAAGTTCGAAAACCCATTTAAAGGTTCAAAGACCCATTGAAATGGTTCTCAGCCCACTTCTACATAATGACTTGAAACAGATTAGCATTAGATCAGAAAATACTTTCATTGATATTTTACACTTATGTTAACGTGCTGCTTGGTTAATTATCAGATGAAGAGTTCATATATTGAGAATCCGACAATTTCAAGGAAAATGTTCTCGCAGTACAAGTTTTATAGTGTAATTGAATTCTATAATTCACTTTTCCCGCAATGAAACGGATATCCACCGGCTGGCCCAACCGCAAGCAAAATAAACAATGCGATGCTGCATCGCGCTCGTAAAATGTTTGATGCCCTGTGAATTCGACAATTCATCGCTCTTGACCCAATTTTTGGTATAATAAAAGACGGTAACATTTTGTTACCTCTAATCGTGCGTTTAATTTAGTGTTTTAAGTGTCCCACAGTCCTTTATCCTCAATCACAATGCTGTCAAAATATTCTTAAGTTGTTTTGAATTTACGCATTACTGCTCTTATGGTAGCGTTTTAATGTAGTGAATGGTTCTGTATATACTTTCAGACATTCAAACATATGTCACGCAAGCCTGAACCATGATCGGTCATTTGGAAGTATCCAAATGACCGAAACGACAGGAAGAAACAAATCTATTTTTAAATCTAATCACCAGTCTACCCATACTATCCGTCCACGCGCGCCTAGTGTGGATTAGCTGATTTCACGCATAATCACTTTGTAGGAATATTTAGGTTTCCTCACGATGTTTTCCTTCACCATAAGGCTCTCGGATAATACATATAATTTCGAAAATTCGAAGAATCATTTGTACTTGGCGGGATTTGCACCCTTCAGATTGGAAGGCAACATACCACACCATTGAGCCACGATCACCATTAATAATAGGAAACATGATATCTAAAAAACAGATGCACTAAGATCCGCCAAGACGAGCCAAGCGAAGTGTAAGGACACTACCTACCTTTTCTCGAAGTGATTACCAATGAATCACCGACACGCTCTTTCAGCAACTTAGAATTTATTGTGGGAAGTTGCCTTTACGCGACAAACGATATCTTTATATATTTGCGTCACAAGTAACCATCTGTACAAAAATAGCCGAAAATAAAAAAAACTTGTTGGTCCTACGTGTCGTGAATAAAAAAATATGCCAGGTGACTACAGGTGTCTAAAAACTTTTTATGCCAATTCAATATAAAATGTCACTATAAGTAATTATCTAGAATCTTTAACCTTTAAACGATGTTGTTGATATTTTCGTCCCGAAATACATTTGTTGTAATTGATTACTTTTTTTAATGTAATCTTTTTATGTGTTATGCTTGTCTAATAAAAATATTCGTTCTGGGAAATGCGATGACAGACATACCTACATAACATATATCTATAACTTCACTGCTCAGCTAATTTCAGTAAGCCTTGATGTATACGTAAAAAGAACCCCCTTTGTGAACAAGATATCTCGACGAAAAAACGAGCCAAAATATGCCGAACAATGTAAGAAAACACGTAGGAGCTGGCGTTCCATACAAAAGGCTCACTTTACGAGTAAGTGTTAGTATCTAACAGAACATCCGTTGTGACATGAACAAAATTAAAGATGCGGCTAGGAAACTAAGAATTGCTACGGCACTAATTTAGTGGACTGGAAATAAAAGACTATCGATAAAAATATTATGAAAATAAATCAGGATATCGACAAGAGTGAGATCGGAGAAGTATATAATATGTACAAATGGTATAAAGGTTTCAATTAAGAACCCTTATTATAGCTACTCATTACCTACTTATACTATAATAATGCGCGACTTAAAAAAAGGTGCAATCATCACGTTTCCAAAATGAAATGGTTAATTTTAAATAAATTTAATATAATTACATAATGAGAAAGTCTCAAACTTCCAAAGGAATACCAAAACTATGCTTACGTCATATTCATTCTAAGAGTAGACCATAGGTATAAGCGCAGCGCGCTCATTCTAAATCTATGGAGTAAACCGTAACGTCACTATCTAGCAGCCCTCTCCACGTCATTAAACTGTTAAACGAGTAATATTTTATTTTCATGACTTTTACAGGAGCTTAATTTGTAAGAAAGCATAAAGGTTTTGTCACGAAAACTGTCTCCATGATAACGCTGTTCATGACAGCGGTGAAATGAGTTGTTCCCGACTGGAGCATTTTAATAAGTTAGGACCTAAGCCCGCCAGCTCTGCACGGATTATACTTACTTAATATTATAAATGCGAAAATATATCTGAAGTCATGGATGTCACGTTATAAATACTAACTCCGTTCAGTTGTGTTTATGAAAAGGACATGTAAAGCCTAAAACTAGGTGTATTTTTGTTAAATTAAAAATGACCTAAGAAATAGGACAGGAAATCATTGTCTAAAAATAGCTATATCCAGATTAGGTCGTAGCCCACCACGTGTGCCAATTCATAACATTTCCTCCGAAGCACTTATCCATGGAATCATCTTTTTATAGAATAATCAGGTAATTTAGATTGAAATTCAAACACAAAGTGACTTATCAGTATGCAGGTCCTCCGCGCGATTCCAGCTCCACGCAATAATCTACACTCAACACTGTAACAGTAGTTACAGTGATCTACTTTGTGGTCTAGTAAGACTTAGGAGGCAGTTATATTATTAACTAGCTTGTCCCCGCGGTATTACCCGCGTTTTAAGATATTCTCTCGCAGTAAACATAACCTAAAATAACGTAAAATATTGCTTTCTTTTTCCAAAATGAAAAGTTCTGTCTAAAATAAAAAACCTAAGTTTTTCCAAATGTCCAAATCCATCCAATCGTTTCAGAAATTACCCGGGACAAACGGACAGACAAAAAATGTAACAATTGTTATTTTGGCATTTGTAACTCATATATATTCATATGCCTGAAGAATAAATTTGTGATTTCAAAATTACAAACAAACACTACAATTTTATTGAGCTTCCCTTGATTCCGAATGGCTGTAGTCCCTACCAGAATCATATATTCTTGTTTATGAGTACATATTCATTTTCAGCAGACGAAGACGCAAGTTTCCATCTAGTTTTCTTACATTTATGTGATTTTGAAACATTTCAAACTTTTGCTCAAGACTCGCTGCATGCAACAGCTGAAATCGTCCCACCCCACACTTCTTCAACTATGATCGCAGAATTTAGAACTCTTTATTGGGCTGACAGTCTTCACATAAAATAGTTGGATAAACTTGAATTTTGTTTTTTTTATGTGAGTTTTACTACTTCATGTTTTTGTATATTGTTAGAAACCAATTCTTATACATTCAACAAAGAATTGTAAACTAAACTATTCTGTGAATAAGTTCCAATCGGATTTATTTCAAAGCTTTGCCAACTATTTGAGATTATATTCAGTAAAACCTAAGTTTAGGGTTCACTAACGGATTTATTGAATATTAGGCTAAGAAAAATACATGTATATGTACATTCAGAACATTTACATAGAGCATAGTTGCGTTTGCATCTGTTTTCGGATACAAATTATTTAATTGACTATAGCGGGCACACTAATAAAGATTACTTTGTGATTGATGATTTAATTTTTCTCCGTTTAATTACGACAACTAAAACATTACGACACTATTAGGTAGGACACTTTTCAATCCCACTGTAAATGTATTCCGGTATTAAGGATGAAATGATAATTATATAGTGAAACACTCTTGAAATTTTAATTGGCAACACCATAGTGAGCAGAATTACAAGTAAAAAGGTTAGTTTTGTGACCAGAAATTCATATTTTATAACATTCTGATAATTTAAGTATCTTTTGTATATTGGAATGGTTGTTATTGTGGTGGAATTTGGGTCCGCTGGCACAACAAACTCAAAAGATCTTCATTCAAATATATTTTGTACAGATATTTTTGAATCGGTAATTGTATTACCTCAAGACTCTACCACCGGTTCGAAATAAGTAAGATGTTCGAGAAGAGCCGACAAGAACTCTTAATCATTGGTTACAGAGATTTGTCTTTTATCTACAATAATTTCTTACAAAAATTTTGTAACTAAATTGTATAGAACCTTTCTTCATAAGGTTTTTAAGCTCTCTTACGTATCATCTTGCATTCAGTAAATTAAATATCGTAGCGCATGGTGTAGAGACCAAGCGCTACCAATTAACTAATTAACCACAATCTTATAATAACCCTGACATGCACTTATACAAAAGCTAAAGCGTACACACATTTAACAAACATCTAACTTAGGCGAGTCGTCATATTATTAGGATAACGCCCCTGCATAAGTAATCTGTTATCCCATTTATCTATACTCGGAGTGTTTCTACGAATAATATACTGGGACCTATTTATTATTCAAAACCGTGTCTATACAACGGTGTACAAATGAGACGCGTGAAATTTTAACGCGGTTCGGGTTGCCTTATGACTTATAAACGCTTCGATGAAATACGTAATTTATTTCGCACAAATGTATGTACACATATTACTGTATATATTTGCTGGTAGTTATATTAAATGAGTAAATAAACTAATAACTCTTTCAGGGCACATCCGGCCATTGACTTAGAAAAAAAATTAGATAATATCTAATGAAGTTTGTTATCCGAAAAATGAATCTTTCCGACATTGAAATGTACTAAGAACAGATTTATTTTATTTACATAATATATAGATTACTGAAATGACCATACAAAAATATGGAAATCTATTGCATCTTTTATATTTTAAATATAAATGTCAATGGTAAGCTCACGTGTGCACAATGTGCTCGTGAGTTTACTGCAAAGATCGGCTACATTAGCCACCTTCAAGCGCATGTGCGCCGTACTGTTTAGCACCGAATTGGTCGCAATGACCGAAAACGGTCGCATCATTCATTCATTCATAAATAATGTTGGAGTGTCTGTTTGTAATATCGAAATAACCATTTTTTTCTTCATTAATTATATACGGTAGATACATCAAAATAAATATTTTTTAAATTTTGGTCTGTCTGTTTCTTCCGGGTAACCTCTGAAATGGCTGGGCCGATTTTGGCAGGTAGCTTATGTAATAGTGAAAAATATGGGCAAATTTTATTTAAGAAATTACTTTTATTTTAGAAAAATAATGCAATGTTTTACTACGCGGATAATATAATCTTATACCGCAGGTAGTACCGCGAGGCACACCTAGTATCACATAATTTTGAAGTGTTATTTCTTTTTCTTATTAAAGGTAAACGTGAAATAAAATCATACGCGGCTCGGTTAGGCTTGCCCAGCAAGTTTATCGTTCGAAGTGAAAGAATCAAGTCACGAGCTTCTATAAAATTTTATTCAGCTACCAATACCAACGTAAAGTTTACAAGATGTTGCCTTGCCAAATAGGGTTCTAAAATAATTTAGGGCTACTTTCGATCGGTATTAAATAAAGTCTTAAGACTAAATTAATGAAAAACGTGTTTGAGTTTAACTTTGAGACGATTACTTTAGGTAAAAGTAAATCTGAGATTTTATTCTGTTGTGTACATTTTGTCGAAGATAAGGGTGCTATAAAGTATTTTTTCTTTTGTATACAGGTTTAGCGTTAGATAGTGTAAGTATTTTGGGGTGATTATTTAGATATACTGCGATATTAAAATACTATACTGAAAGTATTTTCTTATTGAGAGCGTGACGATAAAAATCATCTTAACAGAGAAAATTTTAAAATAATAATCAAGCATTGCCATTAGAAATCCACCTATTAGATATACACCGACAATCTTCAAGTGTTAAAATTACTTCTATGGAAGCAAGACGTAAGTGTAATGAAAAAACGCTGGGATTTAGACGTTCAAATTGCGAGTAATATTTCACCTGGCGCCATCTGGCGGTACTGAATGAAACATTTAGACACTCGTATTGGGGTGATATTAAAAATGGCATATTGTTCAAATAAGAGACCGCGCGTTTGAATTATTCTGGCAGATTCGAATGTCGTTTGGCAAAATGGAGTCAGATTTGTATCAATTGGATTTGTGGATTTTGATTGGTTGTTTTCATATAAGTAGCATTTATTTTTAAAATAAATGAGAATATTATTAGCTTTGATGTTTATCGCTGACACAATATTCAGTTGTACAGTCTAATACCGGACTAGTACTTCAGTGTTGTTTGCACCTTCTACGCTGGTCAAGTAAAACACTACGCACTGAATCAAACTGAGATTATCATATTCATGCTATAGTCTATTTTTCCTTTATTTTTTTATGCTACCAAGTGACATGGACGGTCTGGACGCTCACTTGATGGTGAGTGATACCCCTGACCATGACAGAGCGGCATTGAAGGAGATCAACAACAGATGTTAGGTCTCCTATACCCGGTAATTTCACTAGCTGCAGTGCCCTTATGGATAGAAGACTGTGTCATCGCTCATACTTAGATGAGGGATATCTGAGGAAGGAGGGAGGAGATGCCAAATATATGACTAGATATTTGGCGTTGCACCGTTTTTGTATAGAGATTTGTATAGAGATTGCGATAGGTTGGCCTATTGGACGTCGGAATCTAGATGCAATAGGTAATATAAGAATGTTTCTGGTGCAAACATTAAATAAAAATCATCAGAACGCGATACAAATTATTTAAAGAAAAATTGAGCACCATTTTTCTTTCAATAGGGGGGCACCCGATGGAAAGACACTATCATACGGTAAGTTAATGAAAGTAAAATACAATACTATTTCACGTAACTCAATATGAAGATGGGAAATAATTGGTAAAATGATACAACAACAGAATAATGATTACAAATGAACCCAATATGTTACTGAAATTGCTTTGGATTTTAACAACTATAACAGGCTTTACATAATTAGAACCTTAATTATTTATGACACGGCTCAGATCAAATGATTATGTTTCGACAATATAAAAATATTTGTAGCATACATTTTTGTAAATTAATAACTGTCAAACAGTAAGAGGTTCATTTTTAATACAAACGTCCATTTATTTTTATACATTGCTCTATAAAATAATATAATTGTATGTACTTTTAAGGCTTTTCATTGGAATTATTTTTTTCTCGAAAATTCCAACCGGATCTTCATTAAATATGGGTTCACCAATTACTTTCGAAAAACGTCTCGTCAAATCACAAGTCATCGATAACATCTCATCGATTGTTGGTTTCAACGATGCAGTGACCCGAATTCGACCGACGTTATTTCGACGACAATTTTACCGAACGTCTTTTATTCGTCCAAAAAGTAAACATCATTAAAACTATGCTCGATATAAAATAATATAGCATCAGATGTAATGTTTTTATGATATTGTATTAATAATCAATAATATTCATAATATATTCAGGCGAAAAAGTACTTATCTTTTGATTAAAATCCTGATTCAAAGGAAGCTTTTTATTACCGCTCGCTCGGTCACTTCAACATATCAAAGTTTCTGCTAGACTCTACCCTCTTCCAAATCCGATACTTCAGTTAGTTTCTACTAGTTATTTAGTTATTTCCCTATATTGTGGGATCATTTAGCAAGAGCCTTGCGCTACGCTTACCAAGATGTAGGGACC
>PQWD01002591.1:0-50229 GCA_019425675.1 Leucinodes orbonalis
ACGAAAACGCGTTGACTCCAATGATAAAAAAGGGCAAAACGTCATACAACAATCTACTCTGACTGTTAGAAAGCTTATTGCAATTTAAATAATTATTTTAATTAACATCTAACTGTAAATCACAGCAAAGAATTTATAACTAAGAATAATGAAGCGCATATTAAAACAATTGAGGAGAATCGGTCAGGATAAAAAAATATCTTTTCGATGTAGAACAGCTACTTAATTGTTATTTATTAAGTTTTATGCTCTTATGGAAGATTAAAGCTAAAATGCTAAAAGACATTTTAATGCTTAGTTTAAATTTTAATATGAATAAATTATTTTTTCAAATCCATAACATAGTTTTTAAATTTTTATCTTTTCGAAATCAAAAAATATTGATAAATTTTTATTTTTTAAGATATTTGAAAAAAACAACAATGATTCTATATTTTTTTCATTATTTTATTTAAGATAATAAAAAACAAGTTTAATTTTAAAAAATAAGAGTGATGGTACTATTATATCGTTAGCAATGATGAGTAAATTTATAAATGCAATTCAGGTGAAAATAATAATTAACGGTTTAGGTTGGATGATTTAAAATGGTAGTAAAAAAAATTTTACAAACAATCAGAAACATTATATGCTTTGAATTTTTATTTTAAAATGTGTCTTGACTTTTTTGCGTTTACATAGATTTGTCAAAATTCAGCGAAAATTTTAACACCTGTTTTGTACGGTAAATATAACAAATGCAATTATTAAAGCAACAAAGACAAACAAAAAATTGCTGATAGCGGTTTTTTATAATTTTAAAGAATATAATAAAGGAAGATAAATTAGAGATGCAATAAACGTCATTGCATATCTATATTAAAGACTACGATTGACTAACTCTGATGGAAATTACTGACCATAATCATTTTGCCAGAGGATATAAAATATCAGAAAGTTCCTTTTGCATCTAAAGTTAAGGAAAGAGCTTTGTTAACTATGGAAACATCAAGGGAAATTATAAGCAATACTTGTAAGCAAATAGGAGAAAGTGCTTATATAAACATGAAGAAATTAAACGATCTTGTTAGTGTAACAAGAAAAAAAATTCATATCACTTTATAAGTCTTATGATATACCAGCATAACTAACTATTACACAAAAGGTTTTCATATTTTAATTCCGGACTTACAGATCCAGAAAGAATAATTATTTTTACAACAGATGAAAATATTGAGCATTTTTTACTACCAAATTGTCATATGTGATGGAACGTTTAAATCGTGTTCTAAAAATTTTGAACAACTTTTCACTCTACAATGTATCGTAAGAAATATAAATCTACCATTAATATATTGTTTTATGAAATTGCGAAAAGTAGAAATATATTTAAAATTCTTTAACTGGATAATTAATGAATGTGGAGATAGAAAAATTAATATAAGATCTTTTATTTTAGATTTTGAATTAGCTAGTTATAATGCTTTAAAGAAAATTTTTTTTAGATTCAAAATTGTTTGGTTATAATTTCCATCTAAGACAAATTATATGGAGAAGAATACAGGCTTTAAAATTTTCTCAAGAGTGTATAACTAATTTGACAATAAAATTTCATGTAAAAATGATTCTTGCAATTAGCTTTGTACCTGCAAATGATGTATTAATGATGAAAGCTAGATACAAATCATATTTGATTGCTGAAAAATCTTTTAATGTATTAAAGTTGTTTAATTTTTTTCAAAATGAATATTTAAATTCTGAAGATCTTAACAAAAATATAAAGCTTTGGAATGTTTATGATAGAACATTACAAAAAAAAACCGCGTACAACAAATTCTCTTGAAGAGGTTTATTATCACCTTAATAGCCTTATAAAAACTAAACAAAATTAAATGTACAATATAACTACGTGAACTACTTAATGAGCAAAAATTAAGAGAAAACAAAGCTTAAAAGTTTACATAGAGAGGTTGTTATGCAAAACGATAAAATAATTATGGAAATTATTATAAAGTTGAACACTTAAAAGCTATAGCATTGTACTTTAACTGGAAATTAAAAAAAATTTAATATTTTTTTTTAAAATTAGGGTAAAAAATTGTTAATGAAAAATGAGCCAAATATCACTGCTGATAGTTTTCAGGTCTAAAGATAAACATATCTGGTATTAGTTACACAACTTTTGAATTGTAGTATTAGTGTGTTAGTAAAAATTTATATTTGTATAATACATATCGTCTTTAATAATTAGATTATATAGTAAAATAAAATATTTTATTTTAATTTGTGTTTTGGGTAAAGATAAAAGTTTTTTAAGAAATATATTAGTTAGTTTGTATAGTGTTAAGTTTTAATGAATAAGATTTTTCTTTTAAAGATCTCAATAATTTTATTTATAAATAATACACAAGATTGTTTTTTTATATATACAGATTAATAAACAATTATTTTTATAAAAATTTTTAAATTAAAATTATACTAGACATTTGTATAATTATTGATATTATTAATATGTATCGACATAAAAAAGTTAACATTAGACTATGCTTTCCATTTTTGGCTATTTAAAATAGTTTAACCCTTTCAGTACCTAATTTATTTGCTATAAATGGTTAAAATTTAAAATATTATATTGTGATAACATATCAAATATGCTAATTTGTAAAAAGCATAAAAAACAATTTTTATTGGTTTAAGCATAATTAATAATGTTTCAAGAAAGTAATAACATTTATTTTTTATTTATTTAGAAACATACTTCTACTATACACAGAGATTTATTTTAAGCAATATAAAATTTCATATCTTGTGTAAATAAAATAAAAATCAATTTTCAGTAATTTTAACCATGACATAATATTGAAAACGTAATATGATAAAAATTACAAAAGCCTATTATTTTGCTAGAAATATAACATTCTACATATGAAACTTGATAAATTAAATTTTTTTATTACATATATGTATTAATCAACATCTAATCATGTTGTTATTATTGAAATTACCATCAATTATAATATTTACTAAAGTTTATTTAATTACGGTTTATCGATAGATATTGAGTTTGATAAAGTCGAAAATTTATTCATTTTTTTCTATTTATATTGTCTGAGAGATTTTTACTATAATTATTTCAACCTTTTTACTCAAAAAATAAGTATTGTTTAAAGAAACAAACTGAAGAATTTAAAGATAATTATTATATATTTACATATTTACAGTGAATATTTAAGATGATTAAAAAAATAATATTGGTTTTACTCAAAACTATTTATAAATAAAAGTATAAACATTTTATGTAAACAATCTTTATTCATTTCAATAATGTTTTTTAATTCATTTGATTTTTGTATTTTGTCAAAAACTTATATTTATTGGGTTTTTACGGTTAAATTCATAAGTTTTATAACTTAATAAACTTTAAAGATATAAAGTAATTCTAAAATGTATTAAAAGTAAATATAGAGCTTTTTTGGTAAATTTTAGAAGATACTTGTTACGTTACTTTTCAATAATAGATTTAAAAAAGGTATTATTTTCTGAGATCTTGTCATTTATTTGTTTAATCATAAAGTCTGCAGCATTGTTGTTATTCTGTTTCTATGAACTAATTTCTATATTTATTCTTAATAAATTTTCCTTTGTTATTTATGTTAAATGCACAGATAAAAAAAGCTCTCATTTCTTTATTTTTGCCATTGTTTGAAAAAGTAAAAAAAAATGAAGTCATTTTGAAAGCTTAATGTTGTAAATAAAAAACTATAAGAAATTAATAAATAAAATGAGTTAAAGAATAATAAAAAAATGATATCAGTAAAAGCAAGTCTATAATTAATTTTTGAATCTTTACTCCAAAGACAAATAAAAATAAATAAAACTTATTGAAGTGAGGGTATGAAGTTAAAGATGAGATTCATTTTTTACAATGGATTTTGATTTCTTTTCTTAGCTTGCGATATAGTATTATTCTTTGACAAGACCTAACAAAAGCTTCGGCACCATCTTCAAGGCGTGAGACGAGCTTTGTTACTATATCGTATTGCAAGTAAAGAATATCAAATGAAGTTGTAATAATGGTTGTAGGGAGTAGAGTTTGATGAAGGAAGTTGATGTTGAAGGATTTTTGAATATGAAAACTTTGTATCTGGATTGGTCTTCGACAAGTCCTATAAAAAGCTTTGGAACCATCCTCAAGACGTGAGACGAGACCATGATAGGTACAAAGTGAGGAATTATAAATGAAACATAAACTAATGTTGAATTTAGAAATTTAAATATAATGTGGCGAATAAAAAAACTGCTAGCATAAAATCTTTTTGATTTCATGCACTACAGAAAAAAACGTTAGAAATAATATCAAAAATTTGAGCTACATTAACTTTTTGTGCCATTTTTAACCTCACTTTTTTTTGACACAAAAAGTTAATGTAAAGGTAATTTTGACCAATTGATCCCTCCATTTGTATCCATTTTATTTGGGGGTTAAAAAAAATTTTTTTAAAATTCGATTAATTGGATACAAATAGAAGGGATCAATTGTTTAAAGAACTAAAAAAATAGTTCTCCCTTTTCATCAATTTATACTATTAATATTAAAGCAATCAATTTTCTGCTTTGGTATGGTATAATATCAAGAGTTATTCTATGTAAAAAAAATACGTGTAACGGGATGATAATATTGTATTTTAATGCAGCTTCTATAAATGGTTTAGAATATACCTATCAAATTAGAAGTTGTATGAAAAGAATTTCTGTAAAGAAAGGATCTAAAATTAAAGGTTGTGATATTACGTTTTGTAAAATTTTACGATTTTTCAAGCTTGGATATTAAATCTTTACGTCTATCAAGCAAAGTTCTATTGCCAAGTTTTTAAATGTACATTTTTGGACTTAGAGACATTATTGTTTCTGTGGTATTGTCTAGGTCAATTCTAATAAAAAATCTCAAATAGATATAGCAGCTCTATAAATATTTGGATTATTGTTAATCCAATTTCTAAATATGGTAACATGGATGATGTTTTATGAGTTATAGGTGATGTTGCAGTTACAAATAACAGTGAGTGTTTGTTAGAATTAGTCTCGAACTGGAAGTGGGAAGCAATTTAAAAGCTTTTAATGACTGTGTAAAGTCTGGGACTGAAATGGCAACGGATGGATATCCATTTTATTTAAGGGCAATAATTCCTTTTTGAGTGCTCATCAAGTTGTAAACCACAGCCAAACATTTATTATATTTGATAAAATACCAATAGAGTAGAAAATTTTTGGAGTCATTTAAAGCAAAAGTTCGATCTAGAAATGGTCTGCACAAAGACCGATTTGCAATCTTTTATTTAAGTTTTGGTGGCTAAAAAAAATATAGAAAAAAATAAAAATTCACATTTTTATTGATCATCTTCACTTATAGAAATATTAATTCAATTTTATTTTCAAAAGTGACACAAAAAGTTAATTTAGCACCAGAAATGTATAAAACAACAAAATAAGCATGTTTATGCTAATTATAATCCGCATTGGATTATTTGAAAAAAAATTGTGAAATGAGAAATGTTTTTAAGAAAAGTAGATTTTGGATGTAAAAAATTGCAAAAAAAGATTTTTTGACGTGACAAAATAAGAATTAAAATAGATCTTGATGGTTTTAGAAATTTATTTCTAGCACTTCTGAATTAGTAATGATTCAACAGACATATCTAGAGCTTTTCCATGTTAAGCTAGAAAAGCAAAAGATCAAGTTATAAAAATTTGCAGAAAGTGAATTTGGATGACGAAATTGGAACCAACGATGAGCCGGCAAAAAAAAAACGAAATTGAGATGATGTTAAATAATCTTCAAAGAAAAATAAAGAACAAGAATTAATCGAACTAAAGCTCAGAACAATACAAGTTGCATCCTCTTCAGATCTCTACTGATTTATATACCAATTACCTCTACAATAACAACTGGTAAAAGAAAGTTTCAAAAAATGATGTAAATTTTTACCACATAAATGAAAACGAATGAACATCTGTCTAACACACATTAAAACCAAAGGTTTATCTAGATTTGAAGAGAAGCAATAATGGTAAAACCATCTTTAACAGATTTATTTTTCTTAAAGTAGAAATTTATAGTGATAAAATTTTATAAAAAAGTGCTCATGAAGTATCACATGAGTAGAAGAAAGTTTTTGTAAATGACAATAAAAATGTTTCAGACTTATTCTTAAAAAAAGTTTTTTACCCATAAAATTGTAAAAAGGAGAAATGAATAAGTCTGTCAATAATAAACTTCTGGACCACCTAAAGAAAAACTGGGCTAAAGAGCTTGACAAAGAAGCTCTTATTAAAATTATTTTAAAGGATAAAAAACCATCCGACTGTAAGTTCAGGTTGGTTTTATTGTCTGGACCGTATTAACGGGGCAGCACCAATCAAGAGATACATGGGCCGCCCTTATGAAAGTAGAGGTTAAAAATTTGTCTTTTTTGAGAATTTTCCTAAAACTAGAGTACACTTACTCATGCTTAGTGAAAATATTTGCTAGAAGGCAATTAATAAAATAAAAGAGAACTTTAGGAAGCAAGATTCTGTGAGGATATTGCATTATTTGCTGTTCTTCTACAAAGATGTTGTTTTAAGAGAGTTGATGAGACTCTTTAAAACATTTAAAAACTTTATAACTCTCGTTGATGCATATAGTTATATGAAAAAATAGCAAAATAAGGAAAGTCTAAATTATATATCTATTGTTTAGTGTAAAATAAGTTGATTTAGATTTGGGTAGGTCGTGCATCATATTAATGCTGTATCATAAAGCTTAACTAAATTGTATTCTTTAATGATGTCTTGAGGCAAACTTCTACGTTCCATCGAATGCTCATCTGAGAAGGGTCAGTCACAAGTGACTATGAAGTTGTTGCCCTACAAAAACGTCTTTTTTTCTTACTAGCGAAGCCGTTGAGGCATGTTGGCGCGTAAAGAGTTAATTTTAGGTGTTTTAGCAAAGTTTTAGGTGGCCTTTCTTTTTGAATATTATTTATTTTTTAACAATAAGTCTTTTTTCAAATAAATACGTTTGTGCTTCGGAAGTTATTAATTACCGTTTAGTTTGTTTGATTGCAAAAAAAAGGTATAATTTCAATCTACATAAAAAATGATTCATTTTGAAAGATTTAGCATTTGAATTAATCTGCAACAGTCCTTAAAAAATTTCGGCACATCTTTAAGGTACAAGACAATTTTTGCAATTATAAAGTATTGTAGATAAAGACTACCAAATGAAGTTGCAAAGATGTTTTAGATATTGAATGTTGTTATGTGTCTTTGTGTATAGATTTTGACTTATTTACATGTTTTTATTTTAAAAAATTGATATTAATATAGATTATATTTTCAATCTTTGTAACTTATATGTGTTTTTAAAGTTGCTCTTTTACAAGTTTATATCAAATTAAACCAAATAAGTTTTCTCTGGAAAGATCTCGTTTGGCATATAAGAGACAGTGTGTGCCGTCAAGACGTTTCAAAATTAGTCTTTTCTAGCGATTATGATCTTTTTTTATAGTTATGTAACATTTAAAAAAAATCGCAAGCCTAGAATCCCCGATCCTTTTCTCTGCACATTTTATAAATTTGTTAATATTGTAAACTTAATTTAATAATTAAATTGTGTGATTTTTAAAGCAAACCCTAATAAAAATAAATTTGTTTAACGTTGTATGCTTATACCACAAAACTGGTCTAGGAAACTAAACATTTTTATATTTCAAATATTTTTTATTTACCCTTATATTAAGGAAAATTTAGAGCAAAAAAAGATAGAATATAATTTTTAGGGTTAAATTCCACATTACAGTAAAACCTGTTTTTTGTGCGGTATTATACGAATCTTAACGGCGTTAGCACCAATTTAATGTTTCCTAGCAATGTACATGGGTGGACGAACTCTATTTAAGTGGTCTCCCTTATAATGATGTATCTGGATTTCGCGATGCTATGTTTATTTGTTTTAAAGAATCTCCTGACAAGGCAGAGTTAGTTACGTACACAGTTGTATTGTCGCTCGACGCGCGAACAGCATACACTTCGTATTCAGAAGTTATACAAGTCATGTAATTAAGGATTTATTTTAATGTGAGATTAAAGGTAAATGAATTAGTTATTCTTGTTTCTATTTATGTATACTTAGTTTTTATATTTTTTATTTTATTTTTAGAAATAAGTAAACCCTTAAAATGAATAAGTATATGTAAAAGAAAGCAAAAAGACAGACAATTCCACTACAAACAAAAATTCTAATATTAAATAGACTAGCAGATGGTGAAGGATCTACAGCTGTAGCTAATGGATTTACATTAGGTGAATCTACGATCAGAGCTATGCACAAACGTGCGAGTAAAATATATGAATCTTCTAATAGTGCAACAGACGACAGTAGTAAAAGAGCATCGTATTCGAGAAATACTGTATTAGAGAAGGCGGAAAAAGCTCTCGTATTGTGGATTAAAGATTTAACTAAAAAAATCCCCTTTCACAAAGAATTAATTCATGAAAAAGCTAGACATTATTTTTACCAAGTTCGTCATACTATTCACAAAACGCTACATTTTCTTCAAGCACCGGCTGGTTTGCTGGGTTTGTACAACGGTACGCACTTCACAATGTGAAGATACAAGGCGAGGCAGCGTCCGCCGATGAAACGGCTTTTATGAATTATCGCAAAGTATTAGCGGAAATTATTGATAATGGTGGATATTGCCCAGATCAAGTATTTAATGCTGATGAGACTGGTTTATTTTAAAAAAAGATGCCCAGTCGAACATTTATTGCGAGACTGGTGAAAACTGCAAGTGGTTTTAAAGCGGCATAGAATTGAATTACACTTCTTCTTTGCAGTAATGCCTCTGGTGCAAAGATGTTAACACCACTTATTATAAATAGAGCTTTACACCCACGTGCGCTAAAGGGCGTAAATTTATCTGAATATCCAATACACTTTATGGCCAAAAAAAAGCATGGGTCACATCAGCTCCATTTACAACATGGTTCAACGAATGTTTTGTACCAGAAGTTGAAAAATATATGGAAGAGGTAGGTCTTCCGTTTAAAGTGTTGCTAATTGTATATAATGCACCTGGTCATCCCAGTATAGAACATCCTAATGTAAAAAAGCGTTCTTACCACCAAATACGAATAGCCTTATACAACCACTGGATCAGGGCATAATAGCAACTTTTAAGAAACATTATATCAAACTAACCTTCAGCTACATTTAAAAAAGCTAGAGATCGATAAATTAAGCCTGACTGAAGTCTGGAAAAAATTCTCAATTTTAGACTGCATAAACCATATTATTGCAGCAATTAAACAGCTCAAAAAATACACATTAAATTCGTGCTGGAAAATGATCTGGCCTGAATGTGTAATTAATCGAAACCTAACCGAAAACACGTCAACGTTATTATCTGAAATTAGTGCGCTCGCACATAACATCGGAGGAGAAGGCTTTGACTCTTTCAATGATAATGACCTGGACGAGATGATTGTGGACCAAGCTATCGATGATAATGATATTATCAATAGTTTGATAGATTATAAAAATGCAGATGAAAAAGGTATGGAATCTATTACAGCAGATAAAATAAATGTAGGGATCCCGATTTCGAAAAAATTGGAAACGCATTTTCTTAAAATATATACCAATGTCGAAAGACACTTCAAATTCTAAAAAGAGCTGATATCATGCATGTCTCACTATCGTAACGCTTACAAGCAACTGATCAGTCGATCGTCGTCACAAAAACTTATTACCGACTTTATGATACCAAAAAATAAATATATTGAAATCCTATCTTCAGACTGCAAAAGCGATTTTCAACCGATTCAGCGCAAGAAGATGTGCGTTTTAAATTACGACGAGTAGCATCAAAGTATTTAACGTATAATGTGAAAACTTCTCCATGTTTAATGAAAAATTAAATACTTTTACAATTTCTTTAGGTCTGAGGTAATTATTTTATTTAATTGAACGCGTCCTCTCATCTATTTAATGAATCATTGATGTATTTTCTTAGTCCGACTTTTTTTATGCGGTCCCTATCCACAGCATAAAATAATCTTAGGCAGTATATCGTACAAAGTTGTTTATTGTATGTTAGAATTCAACAATTTTTCGAATATTTTTTTGTGCGATTTCTTTTATGCGGTCCCTATCCACCGCACAAAAACAGGTTTTACTGTATTTTTTCGGATCAAGTACATTTTTTTACCCAAACTGTTATCAGGTACATTTTTTCGCCCATTGGGTGAAAAAATGTCTAAACAAATATTTTAAATAAAAACACTCTAAATACGTTAAAAAAACATTTAAACAAAAATTTAATCAATGACTTTTATCAATTCCTAAATTTTAAAAAACCGATCAGTTCCCCTATTGTTAAACTTCCATATAAATTCGTGTAGAAATTCTGCCTTTTAGCGATAGCAAGACATTTTCTTTTTTTTATTTCTAATTTTAATGCATTATTAAATGATTTAACAGCTTGAGTGTTTACGCCCGTTTGATTATTAATGAACTCACGCTTGTGACAAACAGTATCATGATAATATCCATGATTTGAAAGAGAACTGTATGATTTGTGTTCGTCGGTCCAAATTGTGCTTTCTTTTTTTACTTTTTCACAAATTATAGGAATTATAGAAGAGGCCTTTTTGTTAGGTATAACACAAGCATAGGCACGATTAATATGTTCATCTACCTCAACAATGCATAAAGCATCTGTCTTATTAGAATGAGATCTTCCTCTATGGTTTTTAACTGAATGATTTAACGCAGTTTCATCAATTTCAACCAACTTACAATTTTCTCTTATTTTTGTTTCATTTATATTTATTGCTGGACAATCTTAATAAATTTTACAATAATTTTGCGTACTGTGCGCTTATCAAGTCCCATTCCTGCACAAATTGAAGCTTGTGATGTATTAGTAAACCATCGAACAAATACTTTTATGATTTTAAAAAAGCCAGGTCCATTCCCTTAAAAAAATCCCCTCGCGAATAGATACTCGATTTCATTATTTAGAACATTGCTTATTTTCGCATCTCCATATAAGCTTATCTTGTGTTTTATTATATATAGCTTCTTGCATACCAATCCACAAGTTATACACTTTTGTGTAAGTTTTAATAGTCCTAAATGTCTAAGAAAACGAATTAAATCTCTACTATCTAATCTTGTAATTTCAACTTCAAACTCATCAGGTGTCATTTTAAGGGTAAAAATTATTTAAATTTTTAAAGAACATTTTTTCTAGTTAGAAAAATAGAAAATTAGGGGTAAATTAAATAACAAAAATTTAACCAGAAATAATATTTAGAGATTTCCGAAACTAATTTATTAAAAAGAAGAATTTATTTAATATTTTGTAGAAAAAAAAATATAATATGGCTGGGCTTTTTCTTAAATTGATGCAAGAAGATAATGAATTAAAGAAAGAATAGTTCTAGAAAACATCGCTATTATTTAAAATTACATGAAAATTAAGGCTCAAATGAAAGTAACATTTCTAATGTTTATATAAAATGTAGATATCTCTAGATTTTGCTGTGAAAATAATGTAAGACATTAGTAATGTTTTGACTAGTATTAAATTATATATAAATAGTAATACCATGTCTCGTTGGTTTACGTGTTTTAATAATGCAATATTCGTATCCTTTTTAAATAACATCTAAAGTCAACCCATAGGAGAAATAAATTGAGTAATTGATTGAAATGAGATATTGCTGGTATAAAATCAAACTATAACGGTAAAATACTTCAATTTTAGGTTTAATAGTTTTATGATATAGTAAGGGCGGATTCTAGTTTTTATTAACAAATTTGTAAAAAAATAATCAAGAAAGATTATTGTTGATATATTTAACGATTTTTTTTTCATGCAATACAATTCACATCTATCGTTGGTGGGTCTACAAAGAGGTATTAAAACTTGTGCAAATTTCAATTAGTTTTATATAATTGTAAATCATAGCTAAAATTATGTTTATGAGTCTACAGAAGTGTCTATTCCCAAACTATTGAATAAATATCGTTTTTAACAAACTTTAATTGCGCAAAGAAGAAACTTGTCATTGTTTATTAATACAATTTAATTCGAAAAAAATATATCACGCGTTAAAGTCAATTTATTGAGAACAGTTATCAGAAAAGAGATTAAAATTTTTTAATGCAACATGTTATTTTATTTACTTACAATTTATCATTTAATTTTAATTTTATGTTAATCGAATAAATTTTGTTAATTTTTTCATTTTTTTTACTATGGGTGAATTCACAACTTAGCCTAATTAATTTTATGGTCGTGACTTATACCATTAGAATCATTATTAAAAACTATGTAATTAAAAAATACAGCAAATCAAATCATATCGTTTTAAAGAGAAAATTAAGAGATTTTATATAAAAAATCAAAGAATGTTAGTTGACACTGAAATAATATGGCAAATTAATATTTAATCTGTTCATAAAATAAAAAATAGTGTTGATGGAAGAATATAAAACAATGATGTTTAGTTTATGAGAATAGAAAAAACTTCGTTCTCATCTGCATAATGTTATATGGACATGTTAGATTAGAGAAGCGCTAAAAAACTTTTTTATAATATAAAAAAAATTATAAAGAAGGTAATATTACAATGTTATTCATTTCTATAGGCCCAAAAAAATAAAAAATAAAAATATTCAAAATTTATTTATCAAATAAAATGTTCAAATTTTTGCTTTTTCCAACCATTCCCTCATATGCCTATAAAAATTCAAATTTTCAACAGAATAATCATTTTCGTCAGATAAAATAGCTGAAATCTTTTGATAAATAGTAAGTTCAAGATTTTGTGTAGATAAAGCATATTATTTAGATTTCATCATACTAAAAAAACTCTTCGATGGGGTTTAATTGAGGAGAATATGGTGGTAAAAACATATGCACAATCCCATTTGATCTTAATGTATTAAATACTTCCCTTGATTTATGAAACGAAGCATTGTCCATAATTAAAATTTTTTGAGGGCTAACATTAAAGTAAGACTCTAATTTTGATTCAATAAATCTTATAAAAGACTAGAATTGTAAGCTCCATCTTTATGCTTAACCATGACTATTATCAACACAAATAGCAACCATGCAACTTACATTCGTTCCTTTGTTGGCCCCAACAGTCAAATATGCTTTAGTATTTTTAGAGAATATCCGTAATTTCTAAAACTATGTTTGTTAAAACCCGTTTCATCAAGAAAAATCAGATTTTCATTATTAATTCGACCAACTTCATGAGCATAAATTGATCTTGCTCGTACATTATTTTCGGAGTTTCGTTCATGTGGACCAAAGTTATTCTTTTTCTGTTAATATTCATGCCAGATAGTTTTCTACATATAGTTGATTGGGATATGCAAAAATCTGTTATAGCTTGTACAAAAGATTTAATCTCATTCTGTGTACAAGAATTATCTAGAGAGATTTTATTGAAAATGGCTTGATCAACATGTGACAAGCTCGTTCTATTAGTTAAACATGTTGATTTATACTTTTATGTGGCTGTAATAAACTGTTCATTATTTAACTGTTTATTGATCATTCTCGATACTGTACGCCTGTTTACATTTAAAATTTCGCTATTTCTTTACTTTATAGCTCAAAAATCGCTTAACAATTTACACCGTTCATACGTTTCCTGAGAAATTGTCTTCCTTATTTTCTTGTCATGAGGGTAAAAATAATTGTTTTAAAAATGGGACTATAGGAATAAATAATAGGGACTATAGAAATAAATAATTCTGTAATAGATTACGAACAAGAGCAGTCTAATTTATTATCAATATTCAGATTATTTTTAAAATAATTGAAAAGTCTAAAAACATTATTTTATTTATAGTTACCTAAAATATCTTTTTTGTTGTAATTTTTTTTACAATACCAAATTTAAACAAAAAGACCAATGCAAGTAATTTTTATAAAAATCTAAATTTATTAAGACTTGTTAAAACTCACCATCTTTTTTTTGGATATGCCTGTAAATCATTTGACCAAAGTTAAGTTAACAATTAGAAATTTGCAGTTAAGAAACTTTCATGGAAAGCTTATTTTGATGGAAGAATTATTATTACAAACTTAGTTTTTAATTTTAATTTTATAATCTATTTAGCATAGATGTATAATCACTAACACTTCTACCAATTAAGATAAAAAGAAATGTGTTTTATAAATAATTTGGAGACTGTAAAGGTGCAGAACGAAAGATATTATCACAACCCAAATATAGAATTCTGAATAAAATATTTAGAGTCTTTGTTAAGCAATATAATCATTCTTTTCTTAAGAATTATAACCACTGTCAAATTGTAACATTTTTTTATTATCTAACGTTACTTAAACGCTTTTGGAATGTCATCTTGTATAATATTTTTTACGTTAACTTGTTATCTTTACTTTTTATTGTGCTTAAAAATCCGTAAATATTTTATGACGAACCAAGTTTGCTCTTTAGTCTACATCTAAATTTGTTACAGATTGTAAGTGTATCTCTCGATTACTTAAAGGCAAAGATATTCTCAAATTTTTATATTTGATTTATTAATATACATTAAAATTTTTCCTTACCTAAAAATCATGATTATGTAACTTTTAACAAAATGTCTCAAGATTAGTAGTGATTAATTTCAATTTACAGAGCTTGTTGAAAATCTGTTAATTTTTTTTAGCAAAAAAAACTTTTAATGTTTACAAATTCAATTTTTTGAGAGTTTAAGAAAATAAGGTGTGACATTTAGAGGTTGAAAAAAATAGTCAAAATAACTCATTCCTTTCCATTAACTTCACAGTTTAAATTACAAATATTCTCCAATTATAGTTTTGCTTTTAGCAGACAACATTTCATTCAATAACTGCATAATTCTATTCTCTTATTATTGTATGTGATTTAATAAAAATAGGAATTTTGTGTTAATAAAACGCGTAAATTAACGGCGTACTGTAAACAATCTATCTTTAATTTAATTGTAGATTAAGTGATAAACGCCTATGACCCATTCGCATAGCAAAATTTAAAGATCTTTGCTATTTATTTGAAACTCTTAAAAAGCTGTTTTCAAACGCTTTCTTTATTACAACATTTTAACATCTCATAAAATAAAACCACAATAAATTTTATTATTGTTTGTATTTTGATCTAGACTTTTTTGTGCATTTAGTGCAAATTGTACTTTTATAAATTTTTATATTAGTATTTGAACCAATTTCTCTTTTTTAGTTTTGATTTTAATTTTAAAATTTATTTTTTTACCCTATTTTATAATGAAGTATAATATCAAAATTTACTTAACACATTATTTGTGTACATTACATTTGAATAAATTTCGCAAGATCTGCTTTTTTGAGGATCTAAAATTTTTTATTTTTTACCCCTTTATTATAAAATGCTTAGTGAATAAAATACTATTATAATAAAAATGTTATTAGACAAGAGAAATTATTTTTTTTCATTCCTTTCAGCATGTACCTTAACAAATATAAGTTAACGAGTTTTAACGTTCTACATCTTGGAGGAATAGTTTTTTTCACTCCATTCCACGTACCTTCTATTGTATTGGTATGTGTACCAGTAATTTCATCTACAGAACCCCTTGAATGGTTTACAGTTTTGTGTATATTGTAATGATATTTTAGACGAATATAGCCTTTCCAGCAATCGGTATATACGTCTGATGTGCCATGTATGTGTTTAATACAAATAGCATTAAAAACTTTTTTCGCTCTCTTTTCAACACTACTCACAATTACATTTTATGTAGTGCGTGAAACTGCACCAACTACCCACACCACCTCAACTCTATGACCAGAATGATATTTTCTACGGCCGAATTTGCTTTCGTCAATTTCAACAACTTGGTCTGGTCCTCCAAATTTTTGACAGAATGTAAATACTTCTCATAAACTCGATATGCTCGCAATTTATTTAAAATTTCATTTAGACAATTTTTTTTATATCCGCGAGTCTGCATATAAGTTTATGAGGCACACCCTCAAGAAAACAGTCAATTATCTTCAAATAACTTTCTAATGATTTTTCTAAATTTTTAAAGAAAGTATTTTTGAAGACAAAAAATCTGTATTTACAGGCTTTAAACTGGCACGTCAACATTTTTTTATTTTTAGATAATTTCGTAGTACATCCACATTTTAAGCAATTTCTTTGGCTTAGTGAATGTACAATAAAATTTTCGGATCAGGTATCATACACACCCCGGTTTGGTAACAGGTATCATACACACCCCGTAAAAATAAAAAAAAATAAACTTTAAATAATTTAATAAAAGCATTAAAAAGCGTATTTGTATGTCTTTCCCTAAACATAAATTCTTCTATGAACGTTTTTCTTTGGTCAAGTGTTAAACCTTTCATTTGTTTTATTGCTAACTTTAATTTATTGTTATAAGATTCTACATGCTGAGTATGAGCACCAGTATTTCTATCAACAAATTGATATTTATGACATACAGTAAGATGTCTGTAGTCATTTAAAACGCTTAATGAAGAATATGCTCTCCATTCATCAGTAACTATGATGCTTCCTTGCTGAACAACGTCTTTGATAATTGACAAAAGGTTTCCGCGCTCCTATTTTCTACTATAGTTGCAAACCCTAAAGCTGGTCTGTATGATGTGTCAACTATGCAGAGAGCCCAGCAAGCAGGAATAGATCTTCCTCAATGATTTTTTTACATTAAAATTAAGTTTAGTTTCATCGACTTGAACAACAACATTAGGACCGCCAAGCTTAATTTGATTATTAAAAAAAAATTCTTTAATTTTATATGCTATTATCTTTTTTAAAGCAATCAATCTCCCTTTTGCTACACCAGCCAAATCTAAAATTTTACTTTGTGGCAATCCAAGAGAATAATAGTAAATAGTTTTTAAAATAGTTTTCAAATCGATTTTAAAACTTTCGAAAGCAGAACTAACTCTAACAGTCAACGTTGTTTGATATTTTGTGCATCGATAATTCATGCATCTCCATTCAAAACCATCAATGTGTTTTTTGCTTTCTTTAAAACACATATTAACTGAACAATACCTACAAATAATTTCAGTTTTCAAAATATTTAGTCTAAAAAAGTACAAAATTACCTCTTGTTTTGTCATTGTTGCAATTTTATCTCTGATATGACATTCCATTTTAAGGGTTAAAAAAATAAAAATTTTGTAGACCCCCAAAAAAGCAGCTCTTCCGGGTTTGCTCCGAATTCTTTGTATCATTACAATACAATATTTTTCTTGTACTTTTTTCAACCATATATTCTTTCATTGAAAAATATTTGAGATAATTAAATCTCATTGGCTGTTTAAAAGAACATTTAATTTTATTTAATCCAATTGGATCATGCATTTTTTTATTTAAAAGATAAAAAATATTTTTCTTTTTATAGGAAAACAAGTTCCTATAAAAACAGGACTTAAACAAAGCATTTTTATTCATTATCGAAGTCCTTAATTTTCCGGGCAGGCTCACCCATCATACTTTCTAAATATAACAAAGATCCATAGTCTGGACTTTCTTTATTTAATTCTTTCATAATAAACCTGCATGCATTAGCAAGGGGTATAAAATTTTTACATGTTTTGGAGAGCCTAATCAACTCTCCTAAAACAACATCTTTGTAAGAAAACAGTAAGTCAGCAAATAAATTGGCATCCTCGCAAAATCTTGCTTCTTTAAAGTTCTCATTTATTTTATAAATTGCCTTCTGGCAAATACTTTCTCTAAGCATGAGTAGGTGTACTCCAGTCTTAGGAATTCTCTTGAATAGAGGTAAGTCTTTGACCTCTACGTCCATCAAGGCAGCCCACGTGTCTCTGGATTGGTGCTGCCCTATATGGTTCAGTCCAGACATTAATACCAACCTGAACTTACAGTCAGACGGTTTCTTTCCCTCTAAAATTAACTTTATAAGAGTTTCTCTATCTAACTCTTTAGCCCAGTTTTTTTTACCATAACCCGGGACTTCTTTTCTAACAGCCTCCTTTTTTACCCATTTTAGGGGTAAAAAAATTGGCGCTCCTTAACTACAGCTTCAAAGGGGTTAAAAAAATTAAAAAACAAAAATAAATTTTATTACAGTAAAAGAATTTTTCTAAATAATATATCAAATGTTTCTGCAGACTTTTTTTTTAAAAATTTTCTCCTAAATTGAAATTCGTAAACAAAATCTTCAATGTTTACCTTCATTATTCCTCTCTTTGAGCGAATTTCAGTCTTTAAATGACTCCACAAATTTTCAATTTTATTAGTGTGTTGGCCCAATTCATTTGTAAAGCCAACACTATGGTTAACAATTTGGTGAATTGAACCAAAGTCTCTTACTGCAGATCTGTAAGACGACCAACCATCGGTCCTTATTATAGTATTTTTAATTACATATCCTTTAAACAAACTTAGCATTGTTTCGCTAGTTCTATCGGGTACAATTTTGAGAAAAATGTTATTCCCATCCTCTTCAATACCTCCCACCAACCATGTTGTACCCGGGATATCATCATATGTAGAGGTAGGATTTGAAATTATTTTCCCTCTACATATGGCAGTCTCATCTACTTGAATTACTTTGTTTTCGCCTCCTATTTTAGTAAAAAAAATTTCATTTTTTATTTTTTTAATAATTGCGTCCTTATAAGAAATATAAGTCGGCTCTGAAATTTCGCAGGTTACGCAGGCTAATGCATTAGCCATTCCCATTACCCAGCAATATATTATTCTTAATTGAATATGCATAGGTAAACGGAAATCTATCATTATTGTACCTGCTTTTAAACTTTGACGTTTAAAGCATCCATTGGCACAGTAAAAACAATGTCCTTCTTTAAAAAGACGAGTTTCTACTTGCTTCATGAACCCGCCACAAGTACATTTGATGGTGCGTCTAAAAAAACCTAGATTCTTTAGAAATTCTATGGCTTTTTTTTCGTCTTGAAAAATTTGCTCATATAAATTTTTTATCATAATAGGGGGTAAAAAATAAAAAAATCAAAATCGCTTTCCTTAACCACAGCTTCAAACAATAGAATCAACAATAATAGCTTCTGCTTTTTTTAATTTTTTTAACCCCTTTGAAGCTGTAGTTAAGGAGCGCCAAAAAATTCTTAAAAAATAACTTTGAATCTTTTTTACTGTCAACTACAGACACTTTCTTCTTCTCATGTGACACTTCATGAGTTATTTTCTTGGTGATTTTTACATCACCATGGTTTTCTACTTTAAGAGATCGAAACCTGTTAAAGTTTATTTTATAAGTGTTTTTAACACTATTAGTTTTCGTCAAGCCTACATTAACCTTCGGCTTGAAAGTGTGCCTGACAGATGTTTATCCGTCTTCGTTTATGTTGTAAAGCTTTACTCCATTTCTAGGAGCTTTTTTTAGTAGTTATTATAGCAGCGATAATTGATTGATGGCTATCTAGTGCTATAGAAATAAAATGTTTTATTAAATAAAAATGAAAAATTAGTACACAAGAAACGTTACCAAGCCACAAAAATTTTTGCTGACAAAAAAAACAATAAGTAACGCTTTACGCGCCAGCATACCTTAAAGGCTTTGCTAATAGGAGAAAAAGACGTTCTCGTCGAACAACAACTTTATAGTCACTGAGTGACTTTCCTCATTAAGTAGGCATTAAAATAACGTAATAGCCTGGCTCAATACGCCATTTGAGAACACAACCTAGTCTAGCTTTAAGATACAGCATCAGTATCATGCCCATTGGTTATGTCCCAAAATTTTTTTTAATTTTTTCACTTTCAAAAAATGAAATAAAAATAAATAAATATAATAAATTTAAGCATTTAATTTTATTGCTCCTTTTAGACCATCAGCAGCTCTTCGAATGTAATTATTTGGATATCATATAAATCTCATAAACTTTTTATTTTTCCTTCTTGAATAACATATATTTTTTTCCTTTTTTTTAATGCTCCGCCGCCAATTAACCTATTGAGCTCAATTTTATTTAAAATTGTAATATTTTTTAATACATTGATTACTTCTGCAAAACTGACATTATTTTTATTTATAAGATTATTCAACTTAGAATGAAACCCCTCCGCTGCATTGTTTGTTCTTCCTCTTAATGTTTTGTAATGGGACCATACTTCTCTACTTAATAAAGGCCTTATACTTGACAACCAATTTTTTTGTCATAGCTAAATAAACTCTCAACTGCAGGATTAGTTTCGTTACATAAACTTTTTATGAAAGTCCCGCCTGATCAATTGATTCTATCGAAACAAGCGCAAGATAAGTAATCATATGAATTAACTCAGAAAATTGACTATACTGGTTATAAAGATTAACAAGTCTCAAGTCTTAAACACGCCTCCAAATTGCTTGGGCAAAATGAAAAAAAACAACCCTTTACCTCAGCTGTCGGAAAGCACATTTTTATTGCATTATATGCTGCAACTTCGAAGTCAATTTGGAATTAAACTTGGACAAAAAGATATTCCATGTCTTTCTAGAGACGATGTTAGTTAACAAATTAAAAGTGTTAACATACGTCTCTGTTGTTTTATTTGTTAAAAAACAATAAACCAACGGAAAACTTTGTCCGTTAAAACTTCCATGTATGATGTAGACATGATAAAAACTACTAGATGAAGACTTAAAACTCCCATCCATCATTACATGTAAATTTCGAGAAAGCGTAAACCTTCTTAAAATTCAAAGTTGCATAATATAATGCATTTGTCTCCTTCTAATTCTCTTGTGAGCAAGAAGTTTCTACCATTAGGCAATTTAAATCCGGGCTGAATCATATATACCGGTAAATGGCATATAGTATGACTTCCACCTATAGATAGAAGTTTTCACACTATCAAATGACACAATTCTTGCAAAAGTGTCACTGCCAAATTGATACTTTTCACACACCACTCTAACGGCATCATTATAAAGTTCATTAGCTGATAGAAATGGTGAAATCATCATTTTCCTATTCATAATAGTTTTATTTTTTTAATTTTTGAACAACATCAAAATCACTATTATGCATATACATACCAGTTAATTTCAATAGTTCGCCGTTAAATGTTGTTGCTCTTGCTTTACACAATGCATGTAAACATTTCCAGTATACTTTGCCATTGTTGCTTTTGCCTTTGTGTCTATAGACAAAATCATGTATAACTGGCACTTGGTTCCCTTTTTGGCTTGTGATCCAAAACAAACGATTTATTTAGTGGTTAAAAAATTTTATGCGTTTTGGAACATAACTGATTTTTACTTGTTTTTTGCTGTAATAAAATGTTAATTTCTGTTTTATTTATATAGCATTCTTGATATTATAAATCTTTTAAATTTAGAAATCCTACTATTTATTATATTTTATAGCGTCCTGAATCGTTTAAGAATTTACAACTCCATACATTTACTGAGATTTTTTTTTCGCATTTTTTCTTGTCATAAGAGCAAAAATATTTGTTTTGCAAAAGTGACTAGAGAAATAGATAACCTTATAACAAAATTATCATATGTTTATATTAGATTAAAAAGATATTTTAGAAGTAAATTAAAATAAATAATTAAGTTAGATAAATATTATTAATCTAAAAATATGTATAAGAAAATAAATAAACAAAATTTTCTAGACTTTGATAATTGATTATTTAACATGTAATTATTTTTGTGTAAAATACATTTAAGATAACTTATTAGATACATCTATGGCCGTTATTAATCTTTAATCGAAAATAACGTTTTATTAAATAATTTTTAATAAAAACAAAATATGGACTATGATTTATATTTACAGTGATTGCTACTATTCGGGATTGTGTGAGTCTCCAAATACATTTGTATACTTCTTCCTAAAATTGTACAGAGATTAATATGATGGGCTTTACAAAAATAACTGTGTCAATTGTGAATGATTCTTTATTTTTTAAATCAATAAAGTTAAAGTAAAATTATTTAGTAAAAATAAACAATGTATTTTACAAACCAAGTATAAAAATGTAGAGGTTTTGTGATATTTTTTTACATAAATTTTTATTTTTATTTTAGAAAAAAAAATTTCACTTTGAAAAAATTATGCGGAAATTTTATTTTAAATTTATTAAATTTTTGTCAAGAAATGAATTTTTTACTTATATGACCGGCTATCTTTTCTTTTTAGGTTTAATGATATTCATGAGATCAAAGAGACCTCTAATCTTCATCCATTTTCTCTTTTACGATGCCTCAATTTATGTTACATGAATCTCCTGTTAAAGCAAAAAGCTTGTTACATTTTTGTTTTAAATTAAAAATAATAATATTGAAATATAATCCATACCAGACAAGTTTTATGTCGTCATATTTAGCGTCAAATAAGAGTACAGTTTATCTTTTATAAATATACATATAATTTTAACAACCTTATGTTACTATTATATATGTGTTTCGAAATTATCTTGGGAAAAAAACACTGCGCGTTTTTTCATATACATTAAAAAATTAAAATTAACCCTTATTTTTTGATTTTGAAATGCCAAAACTTTATTTTATTTAAAACTAGCATAGCTACCCGTTCTAAGAACGGGATTAAGTATAATAACAGACAATTTTATGTCTAAATCATTAAAGCTTTTTTTTTTAAACTTTACTAATCTCACTATTTTTTGCAAAAAAACAGCATAGCTACTGTAAGCAAACGCCCCCTCGCATCATCTAGTCTCCTACCCCCATAAATTTTGATGCAAAAAATGGCATAGCTTCTGTAAGCAAACGCCCCCTCGCATCATCTAGCCTCCTACCCCCATAAATTTTGATGCAAAAAACGGCATAGCTTCTGTAAGCAAACGCCCCTCGCATCATCTAGCCTCCTACCCCCATAAATTTTGATGCAAAAAACGCATAGCTTCTGTAAGCAAACGCCCCTTCGCATCATCTAGCCTCCTACCCATAAATTTAGGCAGTCCTATTAGCAACTGCCACATCAATTAACATCCCGCCGCCTTAGGATGGTTGGTAGCTCTATATAAGCAACTACCCTTTGTTATTATATTGCCGCCTTTTATTGCCCTGGAGAAGTTCCTGATAGACAATATTCTTGGTTCGATTTTTTGACTCTTCGGATGAAAATATCTTCAGATTCTCAGGGTTCTTGATCCTTGATATTGCAACATATAACTGCACTTGTGTAAATACAGGTTTAGGAAGATAAACACCGACATTGTCAAATGACTGTCCCTGCGACTTATGAATGGTCATAGCGTATGACACAATCACAGGAAATTGCCTTCTTTTAAGTACGAAGGGCAATAACGTGTCGCTAGGCTGCATGTCGATCCTTGGTATGGCCGCCACATAACCCGCCTTCCTTCCAGTTATAATCTTTGCTACGATATAATTATCTCTTAATCTGAGAATCTGTAGCCTTGTTCCGTTTAAGAGTCCCTTCTCGATCCACATTCCTCAATAACATTATCAGACAACCGACTTTCAGCTTCAAAGTATGCTGAGGCAAGCCAGATGGCTGTTGTTTATTGAGGAACTCTGTCGGGAATCTTAAAAGCTCATTGGGATCATCAGAGACGATCGAGTCTGCACTCATCTCCATCTAACATACTAAGAACTTCTGCATTGATAACATTTGCATACTCATTCTTAGTAGTCAAAATTACTTTGCTAAAGACAGACTCGTCCTCCTTATCAATATTTTTCCCAAATATTGAGCTTATTAAGCTTCCTTTTACAATGAACCTCGAAGGAATGACAATCTCACCATTATTGTCATTTAGGAACCCATTTCCTACATCTGACAACCACTTTGCAAATTCAGGCTGATTGGCAGACCTCATATTATAACTCAATCTCAAGATCTCAACATGTCTCCATGCTCTTGAGCTTATGATTGAGTTTTCTATGATTGATACTTGGTTACCTTTTAAAACAACTGTTGCAGCTTGTTTAAAATCTCCACCAAGTAGTACAGTCTTGCCTCCAAAGATGTCATCATTAAAACATATCCTTTTCAACGTGTATCAATAACATCTAGTGCATACTTAGACATCATAGATACTTCATCGATAAGAATCAATGATGACCTTCTTATCATTTGAGCCTCTGATGAATTTATTGCAGTCTTGAACTACTTGTTTCATTCAATGGAACAGGGAGTTTCATAAAACTATGAACTGTTCTTCCATCATTAAGTAGATCTGCTGCAATACCTGTGGTTGCCATTTGTATGGTCAACTTTCCTTGGTTCTTTAAAGAGTCAATAAGAACATTATATAGATAGGTCTTGCCAGATCCAGCAGGCCCATCTAGATAGAATATTTTACCACCTTTGTCTACACTATTTATTATTCTATCGTAGGCTCTTTGCTGGTTTTCATTTAGACATCTCATTCTGTCCTCGATGTCTAATTCTGGCTCTACTATCATATCCTCGAACTCTACACTTACAGTTGGCTCTGGAAGTCCTAATCTCTCCATTGACCAACCATGGGAACAAATAATCTCCTTGATAATGCTTAATACCTTATCCTTAGGAGATTCATCATTCTTGAAGTCATCAGCCATGTCCTCATAATATTTGTCAAAAAGCTGTAAACAACTCTTTGGTTGATTAAACGCACAAATATATGCGAATAAACTTCTAATATTACTTGGACTTTCTGTAGATACAGCCTCGTCCAACACACGTTCCCATTCGTTGTCATTGCTTAGCAACCCCCTTGCATCAACAGCCTCCTCAAAAGACTGATATGTTGTGCCCCTGTAACTTTTTAATTCGTCAAAGGACTTTGCTCCTTTGACATTCAAAAGGAGTATCCTTAAATTGAATCTTTCTTTATCTACAGGAGACACAGCATACAATCTAGTGATGATCTTGGCTGTGACATTCCTCTTTTTTGTCCATACGCCTTTTGCATATGTATAGTGATGTGGTATATCACTATAATATAAACTTCTGGCTTCTGGGTGTTCTTGGTTTAATCTAAACCAAGCAAGAAGTTGGGTTTGCTGAGCAACTTCATTTCGAACAGCTTCAAGTTCTTTGCCTTCTTCAAAGCAAATCATTTGTTGCTGCTCTAAATGCACTGGTAGTCTTATAACCGTATGAGATCTACCATGCATTTTATTTTCAAGTAATCTCCACATGGCTTCAGGTGCTGAGACATATCTGCTATTGATAAAATTATCAATCTCATTATTGTCTGTTATTCTCATCTCAGCACAATCATATCCTTTGTAGATATACTTGAAAATATATTTTACAGACTTTATCGAAGTACATACCTCAACATTAATATGAGAATTGTACTTGTCCAATAAAAACCTGTTATAAGGGATCACATTGATATTAGTAATATCATGTGTCTTAACCTTATAACTTGGCCCTTTACTTCTCTTATACAAAGGATATCCATCCTTGTGTATTAGAGTCTTCTCAATATAATCTTTGGGGTAGTCCTTCGAGCATATGCCATTTTCCATGCATGGACTATTAGGATTTTCCAATCCACAGGGTCCATGAATCATGTGCTTCATAACTTTGGCATATAAGTCCCCGTCAATTTCAGGATTTGGTATCTCAGCAGATACCAAATCGTCTATTTTTTCCAATGAATTAACCTTATTCTTAAGGATTACCAATATGTGTGCATGTGGTAATCCCCTTTTCTGAAATTCAATGGAGTGTACATGAGCCACCACTTCACCTGCTACTTTCCCAGAAACGATGTCTTCAATCAAAGCTTTAAGCTTGATGTTAAACACTCTAGCGACCAAATCTGGTCTATCTGAGGAAGTTTGTCCTGGAAAAAGATTATTTCTAATCTCTTTCCAGTTAGGGTTGCAAGTGAATGTAATAAAGAGATCAGGCTTACCAAATTTTGTTACAATTGCCATTGCATCATGGTAACGTTCTCTCATATTACGTGGTGATCCTTGGAAGCTTGAGGGCAATATAACTGGCATTGACTTGTCATCCCTTGATTATTGACATAGTCTACCAAGCCCTATATTGAGCTATTCTCAATTGTCTTTGATTCAATCTAATGAAGTTTAAGTTGTTAGCTTCAACTTGTAGATATGAATCAACAATCCATTGCTGTAGTAATTTGCCACCACAAAGCAATGGATTGAAAACATTTGGCTAATAGCTAGCTGAGTGACTTTATACTGCAGCATTGACACTTTATGTTCTTGGCCTAAAATAGACATAAGTCTTAAATTTGCTTGCCAACCACTTTCACCATGTGGATAAAATAAAACATAAGTCATTGGATCCAAATGAGGACTCAATAAACTTAATTTTACACTATCATGGCTTGTGTTTTGCTGTATACTTTTATATCCCTCTCAAATGGTGGTTCTCCATTTGAATCAGTGAATACCATGGCTATTTCACTTGAAGTAGGACTATTATATCTCTTAACATTTCGACTGATGTCTTTATTAAAAAACATACTAACATTATCGATAAATAGCCCTTGTTGTTTCTTCTCAGTGATAACCTCACCCATATTCTTAAAAGCATCGAGTATGGATTCATACGTCGGAAGTCACTGTCTAAGCCTCTTAGAATGGCAGGATCGCAGCCACTATTGGCCTGCTTCTTCATTTAATTTCACAAGCTTCCTCTGTATCTACTACATACAATTGAGAATATTTTTTCTCTGTATTGTTACTTGAACTAACATTGTATGTATTGTGATACACCTGTCCATGTACTTTAAAAAATAAGGTCCATTAACAATAGTCTCAATCTTAGCACCCATAGATGCAAAGCGAGAGCTGAATTGTATGACCTAATGTTGCTTCTGAACTTTTTAGCCTCTGTTGTTGATTCAGTAAGCAATAGACGTAATGTCTCAGGATAGACTTCTCTCCTTGGTGCTTTACTTTACCAAAATAACAGCAGCTTTTATATAAACCATGTTATTACCTCTTTTCTTGAAGAAAGAGCTCCACAGAATTGGCATTTATTGTTCAATTCACTACAGTCATGTTCATTCAATTTGGCGACTGTTCAAAAGTAAAACTGGCATGGTTCTTGCTTGTTTTCTTTCAAATTCTACCAAATCTACATCATTATTTACATTTTCATTGACAGTGAAACTAAATACACAGGTATTTGTTTTTTTTGTTTCACTGTCATTGTTTTCTGAAGTGACCATGTCGACTTCATCGTTGCTCAAAAGCTGCTTACTAAAATCTTCATTTTGCTGATTTTTTGTAAACATAATAGGGTTAAAAAAAATTTTATTTATAGTTTTAAAATTCTAGAAAATTCCGATTTTTAAAGAAATCCACAATGTTAACTTTGAACTTAAAAATCAGTAAAACATTATTTAAATTCTACTAAAAGACAAAGTAACCCCAACAATAGTATACTTGTAAACACAAAAATTAAAGAAGAAAAACACATCCGAAATACGATCATATATACGCTTACAATAATTGTTTTTTTATTTTGAAAGCAGTTTAAGATATTAGAAAATTTAAAATCATTGTTTTTAACATTTTCAAAATTTCATGTTTTTTCATCACTTTAGGGGTTAAAAAATTAAATAAAATTATTTTATTAATATGACTAGCATAGCTACCCGTTCTAAGACGGGGTTATTTTAGTAATTATATGCACTTGTAATAATTGTTTTGCAATTTTAAAATTGGTTTTTTTATGTTTTACATCACAACATGTTGTTTTTAACACTTTTGAAATTTCTATATTTTTTTTCTTAGGGGTGAAAAATTAAATAAAAGAGATTATCAAAATTATTTTATTTTAATTTTTTAACCCTAGAGAAAAACAAAAACATCAAAAAATGCTTATTTTTACAATTTTTAATTCTCATTTTTTTTTACATTATGGGTGTAAAAACTAATTTTGATAATATTTTAAAGAAATTCATCTAAATAACGACTTATCTTAATAATTATACACACACTTATAATAATTATTTTTCAATTTTAAAATCAATTTTAGATGTTAAATATTATTTATGTTTGTTTTTAAAATTTGATTTTTTATTGTATGGGTTAAAAAATTAAATACAGATTTTTCTTATCATTTTATAATATAGAGATTCTTTGTCTCTCGTTCAGACCGCATCTTTTTGTATTGTAAATTTTATACTTTGCTAATGTTGTAAGGGAAATTTAAAAATTAAATTGTGCGATTTGCAGGCCAAATAATAATACTTTATTGATTAATTCTTGTTAAAGAAATTTCAAAATATGTATAGAACCACACTATTTATTTATATTTTCTTTCAACGTCATCACCATTTTTCATCGACTAATTTATTTGTTTTTTTTTAGCTGATTAGCTCCTTTACTCATTAGTTCTTAACTTTAACCTAGAAACTTCCCTTTTTCGCAATCTCAACTTTTGTGCATTATTAAGCGCAGCTTACCACTAGAGCCTTGTTTCATAGGAAAATGGCTTCTATCCCATAAGATAATTTACAGAGCCGAAAAATGGTAAATTTAAGCCATTAGGCATTTTTGCGACATAAAAATATTTATTTTACGCCTAAAAATGGTGTTTTCCCTCTATCTTCGCGACTTTAGATCTTTAAGCTATTAAAACAATTGAGACTACAGTTAGAAACCCCTGTTTTAATTTAACTTAAAAATCTTACAAAATGAAAATTTTAAAATTTTTGATTATCTAAAAATCTATAAATGTAAAAGGTCACTAATTTATTTTTTGATTAATTAATATTTGGTTTTTAAATAAATACATAAGCTATAATTTTTCTTGTTTTTAAAAACAAAAGCATTTTTTTATGATTGTAAATGAAAAATTTCATGCTTGATGCTTTTAACATTCAATACCTTTGTGTATTTAAATATTGTGAGTACGAAGTTAATATTAAAAAAGAAGTAAGCTTATTAAAATTACTAATAGTTATATCAACAAATATCTAATAAAGACATTTAACTTTGTTAATATGTTTGTTTTAATGGTTTATATAATGTTTATAAAAGCAACCTTCATATTCTGATTAGCATGCTATCAAAAGTATAACTTTATTAATTTACATTTTAATAAATAAATTGTAAATTTTTTAGATTAATTTTATAAAATTTTTATGATCGATATTACATTAATTTATCGATCAAATCTAAAAGATTGAAAAATAATATTGAGTAAAAATTTACTTTGTTATTATTTTTAAATGTCATAAGTTAATTAATCATTTATCTACAATTTGTAGTATTAAAAATGATATAATCTTGGTGTTTATAATTTAATATACAAAGCTTGTATTTTTACAAATGATGTATAATTGGTAGCTTTTCAAATATCGTAAAAAACGTTAATGTCAAAACTCACAAAAAGCTAAATAAAATTTTATAAAGATATAAGCCATGCTTAAAATATATTTAATCTTCATTTATTTATTAATTTTAAGATCAACAAACTATGAAGCAAATAAAAACAATTTAAGTAATTTCGACTCAGAAAATAGCAAGGATGATTCATCTGATGATGTGTCTTCAAGTGATTATGACTTTACTGAAGGTAATACATCTTTAAGTGAATCAGAAGATAAAAATGAGATCAATTTGTCATCATATAAAAATTTATTTAATATTGTCTCATTTCTGGTAGAAAAAAAATTGTTTACAGAAGAAGAAATGAATAAATTGTTTTGTCTTGATCTAAATTTAGGCAATAAGTGGCATAAGACTATTTTAAAAAATTTAGAATATTGTTTTGTAAACACTGGGATTTATTTTAGTTACTTTTTGCTTCATAGGTGTTCACAATATTTGCAAGACAACACCATTTCCTTTGTTTTTGATTTCTACGATAAAAATGAAATGTTTGATAAGAATTTAATTTCCGAAGTAAGTGAAAATATAAAACTTGACGATTTACAACAAAAAAGATTAAAATCATTATAAATGAACTTTATTATAAAGAATCTGAACATAAAGTTAAATATATTAACTTTGAAGATAATTTAAAAATAACTATTCATCATTTAAATAAAAATCAGTGTCATATAGACGATAGTAATTTAATAGCCGAATATATTTTATATGGATATCCAAGAATTTTATTATCTAAATATCCAATAAGATATTTTGAACCACAGGCAAGGTGCTTCATATTAATGTTACAATCTGATGTGCCTAAAGATGTTGATGACGAGGATTTACGAAAATATCCAAAAATAAAAATTACTTAATATATTTCTGGAGACAATGAAGCAATATTGTTAGAATTAGTTTACACTAAAGTGTATCGCGATTATTATGAATTTATTACAAACACATTAGCTTGTAAAAAAGATCCTTCTAAATAAATTTTAATTTTTTAATAAATAGGTTAATATTACTTACAATTTTAATAATTGTTATCTACTTCAAAACAAGCAAACAATTTATTTATGTATTAAAAAGATTGTTAAATTGTTTTAAATATTTTAATACTTGATCTCAAAGAAATTAAATTACAAATATTTCTACGTTATTAATATTAAAAATATTTTTTAACATAAAAATAGTATAAAAAGAAATTTTAAAGTAAGTATTTTTTGATAAAGATTTATATCAAAAAATCAAAAGTTATATGAATCAGTATTTTTCTGCCTACCTTAAAAGTAATATATTTGCAAAGTTAAAAATGTTATATTTACAAAATATACTTGTTATATAAACGAACGATAAAGAAGGATAAATAACCTATCATAAAAATTATACTTATAAATTCTACTATAGTCAATAAAAGAAGGCTGTACAGTCAACGAACCATTTTAAAATACAAAACTAAATATTATTGCAAAATATATCAACTTAAAACACTTTTTAATTAAAATTCCTTACCTGAATACATTCCTGCAAAAACAGGGTAAGATTTTTTAGCTTTTAAATCGTCTTCGGAGTCATTTTTCACTATAAAAAACATAAACGGCCTGTTGAATTTTAACTCAATTGAATCATTTACGTTCGAGTGTTCAAGATATTGAATTGCCTGGGTTACACTCGAAGCTAAAGTTCCATCTTGATTAACAAAAATAGTTGAAATCTGACTAATTTCCGGTGGAGATACTGACTCTGAAACGAACATCTCAGAAAAATGATTACTTTTTATTGCTTCCTGAATATTTTCAAGCTTTATATCATTTAACATATCATACAGGGATTGTAAATTAAATTTAGGAAAAGTCACATTAACCATAGAACTTTTTAAATTAGAAATTAATTCGTTAAAGTTCTGGCCTTCACTTATATTAGTTAATAAATCAATTAAATTATTATCGTTTTTTGACATTAGAGCAATAAAAGAATAACCATTGTCTTGGTAATCCATTTGCAATGCTTCATATTTTTCTGATTGACCGTATTTAAAATTTCCTGTTGTCTTCATCATCGGCACACGTATTTTTTTATCACCATTAATAAAATCTTCTTCAGTAGTTTCCGAGGAAAATGGTATGGCCCAAAGAGCATCAAAAAGTATACTATTCACAAATAACGAAGATGAATCTAATTTTTCAGTTAAATCTTTTTTATCTGTTAAAAACCCCAAATGTTCCCGAATTTGGTTTAAAGAGTCAATTTTGCTATTCGAATTAACTGCAAGTGATATATAATCAAAATCGTCGACTAGCTTATCATAAAACGCGGCATTAACTCTTTTTCTCTGATTATAAAAAAACATATTATTGCTTTTGAAATATGATTCACCTGTTTTTTCGTTAGGCCGGAATAAGTTAGAATTAAGATCTTTTAAGTCCTCATAAAATTTATCATATTCTTTTTCATAATTTAAAATTTTTCCCAATTGATTTTTCGTTTCATTATCAGCACCACTTTGCAACATACCTATTACATTTAAATATGAAACTGGAGAAAATAAAAAATTTTCTTCGGTATTGTTGACTAAAGCTTTAAGAATATCAAAAGTTAGAAATGTTAACCGATCATACAATAAATTCATTAAGGGGTTCTAAAAAAAATATTTATACTTTTTACAAATTACGTCATAATTAATTATTATTTAACAAATATAAAAATGTGCTTTTCTGTAAAAGAAATTTCATAAAATTTAATTAAGAAAATTAATAAAAATGAAATACGTTTAAAACAAAATTATAAGTATTTTTCATAAATTATTTTACTGTAAACAATGACGCAATTTAATAACAAATTTATATTAAATTACTGCAAATGAATAATATGGTAAATTATGGAGTTAATATAAAACATGTAAAATGTTATGAATTGTATATGTAGTTTTAAGAATCATATTTATTCAATTTAATTAAATTATTAATAATATTAATAAAAAGTCAACAACATAAGTTTTAACAAAAACATAATTAATTATGTTTTTAAATTATTGTAGTCATATTTAAAATATTGAGATTTAAATTGCATTTTGACTTTTTATATTTCCACAAGAGCAAATCTAGCAATGTCTCGTTTTTTAGCTTTAATTATCAGAGCAAAAGTCAATATTAATAATAAAATGTTACTAAATAATTGTACTACTTATTTTTCAAGTGTGTTTTATATAAATATATTCTTTTATTATTATTAATTTTGTATTAATTAAACACGTCTTGTCTAATTAGAGAAATAGATAAAAATGTTGCATTGCAAAAAGATTGTGTTTTAAGCATTTATTATGTTAATATAGTAAACTGTTCATCTTAATTAAAAAGTTGATTTTGTTTATATAAAATAAAAAATTATTTATTGCTTTGTTTAAAAAGACACGAGTTGTTCAGATCTTTGCATATTGTTTACATAAATTAATTCTAGTACAATTTCTTAACTTTTATAATTCACCTCTAATATAAAATCGAATCTGTTCGCAATTATTAAAAATAAGAATGGTTTTAATTTTAAATAGTTTCCTGATATGAAATGATANTCTCTACAAGTACCTTTCAGTACATTAAAAGCAACCTCTTTCCTACTGCAATAATTTAATTCTTGATTATGTCTTTTAAAAGCAAATATAACATCTTTGTCACTAGATTGAGCAGTAAACAAAAACCCTAATAAAAGTAAACTTTTCATGAGGGATCTTGACAATTTTGTATTTATACTTTTTTTTTAATTTAAAAAAATAAAAAACAAAGTTGTTTATTTCTTTTAAAAACATAAAACTATCAAATTTGAATTAATGATATTTACCTTAAAATATTTTTAATTTATAAAATTAAAAATTATTCAAAGTCATTAAAAATCAAGAAAGTATTTTCGTATAAATTTCGTGTTTATGACTCATTAATCTATTTAAAAAGTCAATCAACTTCAGATAAAGTTTATTATTTTTTATTAATAAATTGTCTTATATTAAGTTTGAATTGTAAATTTACGTCATCATTAGTAAATTAGTTTATTTACATTTGAAATAATTTAACAAAACAGGTTCAATTAAAAAAAATATATATTTGCAAATATAAAATTGAATAACTAAATTAATACAATAGCAAATATAAAATTGAATTAATAACAAATATAAAATTGTTTTTTCTCAAAATTAAAATAATTATAAATATAAAATTGAATTTTTAACATATTTACAATTGATAACAAATATAAAATTAAATAACATATTTAAAATTGATAACAAATATAAAATTAAATAACAAATATAAAATTGAATAACAAATTTAAATTATTTTTTTTTATTAATTCTTAAAAATCTTGAACATAGTAATTTATCAATAATTTTTACAAAAATGATAAGGCAATAGGTAATCAGTATAATTTTATATGTAAAAAACCTTATTCTGTTTTATAAAAATGTTACAGAGTATTAAATGAGCTTTTTTGGCTTAATATCTAACCTTAAAATTATAAAAAAAAAAGCTTTTTTTTAATATTAACATATAAACTGCCATAATTTAAATTTGTCTGTAATGTATTAAAAATGTCCCTGAATTAAATCTACAAATTTTTCTGAAGCCTAAATTGCATTATTAGTTCTGATTTTAATTATTAAAAATCTTATATTCGATTATTAAAAAAAAAATAAATCAATATAAAATTTTAAAAAACAAAAGTTAAAATTTAATCTTTTCTATTAAATTCAATATACACTAATTTTATTAAAAAAATAGAAATACACTGACTAATAAAACTAACATTGAAATGATGATTATTCTGTTATAAGATTTCTTTCTTGTTCAATTTTTTCATTACAGGTTTCTGTAACATCCTCATAAATTATTTCGAACATTTTTATTTTTTTTAATTTTTGATGATCAAAACGCTGCGTTTCTACAATATTAAATTTTAAAAATTCAAAAAGATAATAATTCTCAATATATTCATAATATAAAAATCTTGGAGCTAAATCCTCAGTTTTATCACTTAAATTGATTTCTAACATTGTATCTTTTTAATAAGGAAATTCGCACAATCAATCCATTTTATCATACCACTGTTCAGTTAATGATTCTATTATTTTCAAATAGTAGAACTTTGAAAAATCAATTTTTCCTACAGCTTTGTATAATTTTACAGTATCTGGAAAATTTTCACTCAAAATAACAATCATAATGTTTGAAAAGCCTTTTTAAACCTTTTGTCTTTAGCTAATAAATCATATAAGTAATCTTGATCTAACGACATAAAACAAGCTTATTATCTTTATAATATTCGCTTTCTTCATTTAATGGATTGGACATTTAATGTTTTTGTTTTCTATTCCTTGAGATTCAAATAAAAAATTATTCTTGGTTTAAATATTAATTCTTCATCAAATAAGAAATAGATTTCAGAATTACCGTTATCTCTTTCGGTTACATATATGAAATTTTTAGTAATTAAGTAGTAAAAAAAAGAAAAATAAAATCATAATGGGAAGTTGAAATCTATTTTATAATTAAAAATAATTAAATTTAAAAGAAACAGCTTTTTTAGATTAAATATTTTAAATCTCGTTTTCTAAAAAACCGACTTATTTAAACTGTCAATAAATCTTTTACATTTATTAAATTTTGTACAAAAATGGAATAAAGAATAAAAACACTTCTGTTGTGTAAGCTTTACTATTTGTCTTGTTATATAGGCCATAAATTTTGAAAGATGCTGACAATTTAATTAAAAAAATGATTAAGACAAAATAACATTAAATAAATAATAAATTAGGCGAATTAAAGTAACATTATATTTAAGATTTATAAATACAATTAAGAAAAGGAAATATAAATATATTTTTGTGAAATGTCATAATTTACTTAAGTCAGTAAAACCTTGTTAAAATTAAATTTTAGTTTGATGAACTATTAATAATAAAATCGGCACTACAATAATCAAATGCTTTTTTATACTAAATTGAATATTTTATATTGCTAAGTTTTTTACTTTTATTAAACAATGGAAATGTTTAAAACTAAATTTTTCGTAGAAAAATCAAGCAATTTACATCAAAAGGTTACTAGTTTCGAAATTTGCTTAATAGCAAAATACAAAAAATCTTTGATTTTAAAATTATCCTAAGAAAATAAATATTAACTTATGCTGAAAAAGATACTGTTAAATTTAGATGTTTCAAAAATAATAATTTACAAAAACGATCTTAGAAAATATAATTTTTTCTAGAATGATGTAAAAATATCCAATTTATTGTATTCTATTAAAATTCAAAGATTAAAAATTGGTGATTAGACTTGTAAAACTCTGTTTCGTCAATTGAGAATGGCTAGTAGCACTGTATCGTCTTGTATGGTTTAAAATATCTTATCTTTATGCTCTTCTAAATATATAAAAGTAAAATTTAAATGTATAATTAAAATAACAAAACTTTGTTTGTAAAAAGCAAAAACCACAATGTTAGAATACTTTAATATAAAATTGAAGTTAATATATTTTTGAGAGTAGATTCCTTTCTTTTAAACATTTAGAATAAAAAATATTTAATTGGCAAACTAAATATGACAATATTATTGACAGAAGACGGAAATATAACAGCTCATATAACCCTTGCAAAATATTTAATTATGATTTATAGCGTCAATTAAAGCAACTTGAAATACCTAAACAATTGCAGAAATCTAATTTATTCTAACAAAATTATATTAGAAAATATTTGCTTTTATAATCTAAAATTTATTTGTTCATTTTTTAATGATGACATTTGTTAAAGCTTAATATTTATCATCTAAATATGATTTTGCCTTGTATTTGTTTTTTTAACATTTATTATAAATAGGGAAAGTGGTATTTTGAAACACAATTAACATTATTGCAAGTAATGTAGATTTTATAATTACATAATTATTCTAACTTCTAAAATACACCAAATTTTGTCTTCTAAAATTTTTATAGAAAGTGGTTGTATTGACAATCATAGAATATAAAAAAACCTTTTTAACTATAAATTTATAAAGAGACACACACTTAATAAATATTAAAAATGTGAAATTACAAAATAATTCATTTATTGCCTTTATAAAAAAATTCTAATTCTAAGGTCATTTTAATATAAGAAAATAATTTGATATTGTATAATTTACATACCATTTTTATTAATTCTATATTCATCTACATTTATTAGACTAAGTTTCTAAGTTAGTACCTCTTGCTTAACCAAATTTATTTTTTAAGTATTCTTAAATTATTTTTTCATTTCCATCTGTTGATATAAAAACCTGATAAACTTTATTAGCTTTAATAATCCTAATTTTCTTGTTTTTTATTCTCAAAATCTTCTACAATAATTTCACTCATCTCTTCAACTTTATTATTCCGAATAAACGAATAAGATTTTCTAAGGTACGAAATCTTTCTGTTAAATTTCTTGCTACACATTTACTTATTCCTGGTATTTTACTCAAAATATATTCCATGTACTCAAACTCCTTGCCTTTTTTAAATGTCTTAATTTTAGGAATAAATTTATTTTCTGTAGAAAACCATCTTAAAATATTTTTAAGTTCTCTAAACAGATCAATATCATTTTCAATATAAAAAAAATTAATATTATTATTTATCTGTAAATCAAACATAAATTTCTTTAATTCTTCATATTCATTTTCTAATTTAATACTTCCACCACTTTCTTTATAAAGTTTATTGTTTCTACTGTTTATAACTTTTTTGTATTTTAATTTGTTGAGAACAATAAAATATTTAAAATCTGATATATTCGTAAAATTTACCTTAGTAAACTCGCATACACCAATTTGTAATAGTGTTTCCTTACTATTATATCTATTACTTTTATTACATCACGTTTGTTATTTTATAAGTAAAATTTATTTGTTTAATTTTTTTAATTAAATCTTCTAATTTGTAGGATATTTCTAAATAAAATTTGTAAAGGTTGGCTCTAAAATAAAAGGGTAATGAGGATGTATCTTGTTTTGATTCACACCAATTTAAGCTTAAAAATGATAAACTTGTTGATTCATCAGACATAAAGGGTTATAAAATTATTTTAAAATAGCATAAATCATAAGAAAGAAGATTTGCAATTTTAACAAATATAAAAAAGGGTTGTCACTTATACAAGGAAACATTAGTTCTATTAAGGGACTACTTACGTATATGAAATAGTAAATATTAACAAGAAAAAAGTGATTTTTAATAATACCTGAAAACACTTGATATTTAAATAAACCCAAATTGAGTATTGTTGTTTTTTAAGACGCGATGGTAATTTAAATTAGCTACAATCTTCAATTGATACACATTATTAATAATTTTAGAAAGAATGTCTTGGTCTTAAAAATTTATTCTAATGTTGAAGATGTTTAAAATTATTTATATAACAGAGAAAAACTAAGCAACTTAGTGATCATTTAAATGTTTTTTTTTGTAAATACAGGCCTGATTACTGTTAAATAATACTTTGAATATCTAGCCAATATTTTATAATTTTTTTTCATACCAATGAACTTTGTTTGTAACTTTTTACTAGTGCTTTAAAATTTATCGTAATTGTAAATTATAATTTTTAGATCCCTTAATGTTTACAAAAACAGGAACCACAATAGTAGGAGTCAAATACAATGGGGGAGTTGTACTTTGTGCTGATACAAGAAGTACATCTGGTCCAGTAGTAGCTGATAAAAATTGTAATAAAATACATTACATTTCTGATAATATTCAGGCCTGTGGAGCTGGGACTTCTGGTGATATTACAAGAGTTACTCGAAAGGCTAGCGGGGAAATGAGTATTTTCAATAAAAAATACAATAGACTCCCAAGAGTTGTACATTGTGTAAGAACATGTCAATTGCACTTGCATCCTTACCAAGGACATATATCAGCTGCTTTAGTTATAGGAGGGGTAGATGACACAGGTTCTCATTTATACGATGTTTACCCACATGGTTCTTCTAATTCTGTCTCATACACAGCATTAGGTTCGGTAGCTTAGCTGCAATTTCCGTTTTGGAAGCAGGTTATAAATCAATGAACAAAGAAGAAGCCATTGAATTGGCTTGTTCTGCTATAGAAGCTGGTATTATGAATGATTTATATAGTGGTAGTAATATTGACGTTTGTGTTATTAGTCATGAGGGAAGAGAAATGTTTAGAAATTATAAAAAAATAGGTGTAAGAAATGAAACAGGTGTATTTAAATATCCCCATTCTTCAGTTAAAATACTTAAAGAGGATATTTTTAAATACATAGTTGAAAAATAAACTGTTATTAATTTTTTATAAGTTGACTATTTTTTACCCCATGTCTTTAGAAAAAATTAAAAAACAAGTTGAGTTTTATTTTAGTGATTCAAATTTTAGTAAAGATGCTTTTATGAAGCAACAGTCGTTATTAAATAACGGTTATATTCCTATAGACACTATTTTGACTTTTAAAAAAATGCGAGAACTAAATGCTGACAAAGACATGATAATAAATTCGGTAGTTGATAGCAATGTTGTTGAATGTAAAGACAGTTGTTTAAAAAAAATAGAAACTGAAGAATTTAAAAATTATATTTGTGATAATGATATAGACAGCAGATGTCTTTATATTTCTGGATTTAACAAAAGTAGTACTTTAGAAGACATTGAAAATATTTTGGCTGATATAAAACCAAAATTGATAAGAATGAGACGGGAAAAAAATAAAAAATTTAATGGGTCAGTTTTTGTTGAACTAGAAAGTGTTGAAGCAATTGAGGAAGCTTTAAAAATGCAATTTATGGATAAAAAAGTGGAAATTGAAGAAGATGCGACTAAAAGACATAAGGGAGGTGATTTTTTGATTATTATGAAAAAAAAAGATTTTTTATTGCAAAAGGAGAAATTATCTGAAGAAAATAAACTTAGTGAAGCTAAAATTGCTTTAAAAAATGATTATGCTGGTAAACTTTTTAGATTTGAAGTAAATAAAGAAATTGATATTGCAAAAATAAAAAGCATTGTCAAGGATTCTGCTTTTGTTGATTTGAAAGAAAATGTCATACGTCTAAAATTTGCAAAAGATTTTGAAACAAAGGAATATAATGAGGAAGACGTGATAATAAAAATCAGAAAATTAACTAAAGAGGAAGTGCACGATTATTGTGATAAAATACCTGTAAGACCTAAAAAAGTTACTAAGAAAAAAATTAATAAAAAATAATTATTAAAATTTTATTTTTTTAAAATAAGAAAATCAATACAAAACAGCCAATCATCGTACAGAAATTTTTCAATACAATTTATGCATAACAAGTTTATGTTTGTAGATGACAAAAATTAAGGCAATTTTTTATTCTTTACTATTTGGATGTTTAAAAAACATTTCTACCATTTTTGAAACCATATCATTTTCAATAGCTGCTTCGTGTACTTCTAAAATGTATGAGGGTATTTTTTTATTCACTAGAAATTGCATACACGTATCTGTAAAATGATTACAATTGTTATGTAAAATGTTATAAGTGTTTTTTCCAAATTGGTCTTCTAAAGTCTTAAGATACAATTCAAATTCGTCCTCAGTTATGTCAGTTTGCCCCATGTGTATAGTTTCATGCAAAAGAAGGTGTCCTGACATACCAGGAAGTGTCTTAATGACATCATTAGAAAAGAAAATTTCCTTCCCATAAATTTCTAAAGATGTGTGCCAAATTCCTTCAAAATTTTTATTTAAACATTTATTTAGTAAATCCAAAGCTTCTGGTGTTGCAATTTTGTAAACTCTAAGATTGACATCCATAGGGGTAAAAAATTATTTTTTTCTAATGTTGTTTGTTCCACAATTATAACAATTATATCTTCTAGATCGTCTTCTGGATGAATCATCCCATTATGATAATGACAACTTGAACAAATTAAAGCATACATTTTAGTTGGATCATCTCCTAGTACAATATCTGCCACTTTATCTAGAACATTAGGCTTCTTTTGTGTAATTCTACTAAATGATTTATTTCTAATTGTACTGTCTTCATACTTATTTAATATTTCCATTGTATCTTTATATTCTTCTTCATCTTTTAACATTTTAATGTATTCCTTTTGTTGTTGACGAAGATCTTCTAAATTTTCCAAAACATTTTCTAGACGCCATTTATAAAACATTGACAAAGCAAATTTTGCTAGTCCACAGATCAAAAAGGTGGAATAGAAAGTATAAATATTGTATTGATTATTAAAAGCATATAAAAGAGAGTATCAACAAAATAAGAAGTAAATATATAAGTCTTGTATTAACACATGATTGTGATTTTATTAGACTTTTTTTATTATTTCTACTTGACTAATTGACTTATCAATACTTTTAATAATTTCTCGCGTTGATTTTTTTTTTGATACAACATTACCCATAAGGGATATAAAATTTGCAATATTTTTGCATAAACAGATTTGTCTATTTGCATAAGTAAGCTTATAAAATGTTCTGCATAAACACATTTCTCACTTATAAAATGTTCTGCATAAACACATTTCTTTTAAAAAATATCTTGCATAAATAGGCTTAATAATATAAAACATTCTGCATAAATAAGTTTATTAAAGACTTCGCTTACGAATGCTTCCGCAAATTGTATACAATATACATTAAATTAATTTATGACATAATATATTCTAATATCATTTTAAATATTAATTTGATCTTTATTTTATTAAATCATGTTAAAACTAGTTCATTACCAATTTATAATTTTACAAACTTTCTTATTCATATTATCTTGACTTCTTAAAAACTATGTACTTTAATTACATTTTTGGTTTAAAATATTCAATATAAAATGAAGTATCCTATCTCACTTTAGTAATAAAAAGTCTACCATTGATATTTATTAAATTTTTTAGCGATAGATAAATATTCACTAAGTTCTAATATGTACAATATTAAATAAACTATAGATATAAAGCTAAACTTTCTGTTAACGTTTACGAATACTATCTTAAAATTGTAACCTTCTTAAAAAACAGAAAATAAGTATATTCGTCAAGTAATTGGTCATTTGTTTTAAAGTGGTAAACTTATTAAAGTCAATGATATTAGGTTTATTAAAGTACAAAAATAGATCTATTAAGTAGTTTATATTCTTTATTTATACTAATGACGTACAATTAGATTCAATTATATTTTTTTTTATCAACGTTAAATTTAACTGTATTTATTTTTTATCAGTAACGTCAAATTGAAATAGCTTATATTGATTTTTTATATATGACGTATAATTCAAGTTTGTTTATTTAAAAAATTTTACTAATTAAAAATTAAGTCAATTTTTAACCCATCAATATGATTAATATTTGCTCAATTTGTAAATTACAAATTAACATACCACATTGGCTACCTTGTAAACATACATTTTGTTTTTTATGTATTAGAAGACATATAGAAATTCGAAATTTTTGTCCTTTATGTTTTAAATCCCCATTTTCTCCATTAGATTTAAGAACTTATGCAAAACAATATAATAAAATTGATAAATTACCAATACTAGTAAATTATAAAGAAGACCAAATTATTAAAGAATTAAAAAAAGAAAAGTTGATATAAAAGGAGATAAATGGGATTTGATACAAAGATATAGGGAATTATTTATTAACGTGGAAAATGAAAGATATAGAGAAATACCAAGAAGTATGGATAGTATTGTTAGAAATCTTAACAAACAAGAAATTAATAATAGAAAAATTAATAAAGACAATGATCAAGATATAAAAAATACAAAAAGAGCTTTTATTAAGCTGTATAAAAAAATAGAGAAAACTTAATTTAGTAATGAATTTATTTATCTACTTATTTTATTTAAATGATTAATATATATTAAATATATTAATTTTAGTATCATTTAAATATATATTGAAATATGGTTTGATTTATAAGTTATTTATACATAATTGACTGATAGTATACGACTTGAATTCAATATAAACAAAAACGGAATATAAATAGTATTTAATATATGTTTAATATAAACAATAACTTATTATATGTTTAGAAATCAATTTAATATAAACAATATTAATATATTTTTTTAAAAGTTGTAGGGTTATATTTCTGTAATAAACTATTATACATTTTTTGTATACTGTTTCTTTCTTTTTTTATTTTTTATTTCTATATTCTTTTTTTAAATATTCTTTTGTCTCATCTAAATCATTTTTAGCTTTTTTAAATTCCTCAGTAAATTCTTTAATTATCTTTAAAAGCTTATCATTTTTATTAAATTTAGTTAAGTCATGAGATTCTCGTCTTAAAACTTCAATTCTTTCTTTCATCTTGTTATAAATCATTTTAAAAGCCGATACAACAAAATTAATATTCCCATTTTTTATATTTAAAATATTCAAGAATTCTATTGTATCTTTTTTGGCTGTAAATTTTTTACTTTTCTAATTAAATTATCAACAAAATTTTTACACTTGTTTATTTCTTCTAACAAATGATCATCTGTTAAATTTAATTTATATTTCATAGCTCTTTTTTCATTTTCTAAAATCTCAATTTTTTTTGGCATTTAATAAATTGTCTTTAATATTTTCATTTTCAAAAGCTAAACTTTGTTTATCTTTTGTTTCTTTATTAAAAGATTTTTGTAATTCTTTAAAATACATCTCTGATTCTTCAATTGTTTTACTAAGTTTATTAATCTGTTTTTGATTTTCATTATTTATATTTTCTAATGATATTATTTTATTTTTATATTCGTTAATCATCTCATCTAATTGATTTATCTTTTTTATATTTTCATTATTAATATTTTTAAGGTTTAAATTTTCCTCATAAATATTTTTATATTGAATTGTCATTCTTTCATTTTCTTGAAGAAGTTTACCTCCTTCAGAAAAATACGTAGCTTTTTCATTTTTAATATTATTATTTTCATTCTGTAAATTTGTAATTTCATTTTGTAAATTTAAATTTTTTTCATTGCACATTTTATGTTCTTGATAAATATTTTCATATTTATTTTTCATATTTTCTATATGTGTTATTAATCTTTGGTTTTCCTCTTCAATACTTAAAAATTTATTTTCTGCATCTTCTATTCTGTCATTAAAATCTTTAATTAATTTATCCTTCTCTTCATTATTTGTCCTTAAAATTTCTTTCATGTGATTGATTTGTTTTTGAAAGTTTTTATTTTCATTTTCTAAAATATCTATAGAAGTTTTTGAATCATAAAGTAATTTTTGAATATCTTCATCTACTCCTAAAATAGGATTAGATTTTAAATGTGCAAGTTGATGTTTAATTTCCCAATTTTCATTAGATAATCTTTCAATTTCTTTTTCGTATTCTTGAACTGTTTTTAGTTGTGTCATTTTATTGAATTGGAGTGAAAAAGAATTTTCCATAAAGAGGGTACAATTTTTAATTTTTAATATTTTCATTTGCAGGATTTAATAAATCCAATATATTTTTAATTGTTTCTTCTGATGGACTTTCACAACTAAACCATTTTGTTTTTTCCCTAATTTTATTCATACCTGTTCTTTTTCCCATTGTTTATGCATAAAAAATATTTTTATACCTTGAAATTTAAAATGATTTCAAATGTCTATTTTTATAAAGCTATACAAAATTAAAAAAAAAACAATTTTCTCTTTTATAAAGCTATTTAATCAATAAAAAGATTTCTTTTAGTCATTTTCATTGTTTAATGATTTAAACTAAATATTTTAATTTTCAAGACATTTACAATTTAATATCTTTATTCAATATTGTGAAACATATTAAATTTAAATTATATTTTTAATTGATATCTTTAATCAATTATTTGATTTTGCAAGACATATTCAAAAATTAAAGTATATTCATTTTGTAATATTTTCATTAAGTGGTTTTAATATTGTAAAACATATTTATAAATTAATAATTTCTTAAAATTGTAAATTTTATTAACTTTATCTAAAAAACAATTTTTGTTTACAAAGAGTTTGTTGGTTTTTGCATAATTTGTTGTTTTTAACTTTTTTATGCATAAATAGAAATTTTATAAACCCCCTTATGAATTTTTTTACTAAAGTCAAGGAGATTATAAATTCTGTTTTTAGAAATAGGTTTTCTAAAAGAGAAGTCATTTCTCACAGAAAGTTAACAGACAAATTTTTAAAACAACATGCTTTAGAAATAGAAGACATTAAGGAAATTAAACCATTGATTATTGATATAAGTGAAAGAGCAGCTCATAGAATGATAAATAAAATATGACAAAATTAATAAATTTAAAAAAATTGAAAAAAAATCCTCCTGTGACAATTAAAGATAAAGAAGATTATAAGAAATTTATAAAAAAGGAATTTAAAAGAGTTTGTGAAGTTTCTAATGAAAGTGCTAAAAAAATAAAAAGAATTCTTAAGAAGAAGGAACCTTTTGTACCAATTTATAAAAATGATATACAGACCGTTGTATTACCTCGTTGGATGGATATGACTAATCCTATTCATGTGAAATTAGCCAAGGAGTTACCACTCAGTGATCTTTTAGGTAAAGAGCAATATGAAGTTCAATTAGGAGATGTACCAAAAGAAAAAGAAGCAGAATGGTTTAGTGAAAAAAATGTAAAAAGAATTAATAGCTTTTATGATAAGCATCCAAAAAGCGTATCAATTTGTAAAAATATTAGAAATGAAAGGAAAAAAAATTTATCACCTTGTGAAAAATGTATAGAAAAAGAGATCAACCAAAAAGCAATTGAATTAGAGAAAAATCTAGATGACAAATATCTCGCAAGTTTAGAAGAAAAATATAAAAAAATGCTCGATTTGACTGACGAACAGTATGAGAAGCTTTATAATCCAAAAATGAAAAATTTAGAAGTTCAGATAAAAAGTAAAAGAAATAAAACAGATAAAAAATTGACTAAAAAAGAATTGTTTGATATTTCAGAAAATTCGAAATTAAATAGACCAAGACTTAAGAAATTAGGATTTGAGTTTCCACATATTCTTCATGTTTATAAACCTGACATTGTTTATCATCCTAGGATTTTTTATCCTTTAAATTTAGCGAGGGTTACTTTTCAGAAAAGACATCCCAGGTATAAAAAAGATTATGAATTGAATTACGAAATACCAGTAGAAGAAGAAGAGGCCGAAAAAGCATATAAGAAATTAATGCATAGAAGATATGAGGAAGAGGTAGAAATGGTAAAAACAATAATTAGTAATCCTGAATATTATGATGACGTCATTCCCTCATTTACATGTACGGTTGTTTTGAATGTTCCAACATTCGACAATGCTAAGATTTACGAAAGGTGTTTAGATTTTAAAAATAAAAAAAATTATTTTCTAAAGAAAAATAATTTAGAAGAATCAAATGGTGTTATTAGAGTTAAAATGGATGAGTCCTTAGATAAACAAATGATGAAAGATACTATGAATTTATTAGCACTGTATGACCAAGAAAAAAGAAAAAGTGAATTAAAACTAGGTATAGATGAAAAAGATTTCCCTGAAGAATATTATACTAAAGAAGCAGAGCCAGAATTAAAAGAGGAAGGAGGAATTGTTAGATGTTCCGATGTCCTTGATAAACTCGCGTCACCAGTTGTTATTAAACCTGAACCAATGGCTGAATTATTTGAATATAGTTCTTTAAATAAAGAAAAAACTAATATTGAAGACGAAAAATTAAATAATATTGAAGACGAACAATTAAATAATATTGAAGACGAACAATTAAATAATATTGAAGACGAACAAAAAACTAATATTGAAGACGAACAAAAAACTAATATTGAAGACAAACAATTAAATAATATTGAAGACGAACAAAAAACTATTATTGAAGATAAGAATGAAACGAAAAAAGACAATTTAAATTTTATGGATAATTTTAGAAGTTTAAATAATCAATTTGCAGATAAAAATATTTTAAACAAGGATGACGAGAGAAAAAATATATTTGACATAGAAGAAACAACAAAATTTAAACCTAATCTTACTATTGATGACGTACCTGATCAGCATAAAAATTTTTTTAAGTTGTATGAAAAGGTAATAGAAAAGGCAGAAAAAGAACCAAGGCTGTCGGAAGAGGAAGCCAAAATACTTTCTAGAACAAATAGAATTCCTATAGAAAAATGTGAGGAGATTAGTAAGAGGTTTGAAAACTGGAATAAGATTCCAACTTCTGCAAATGAAGATAATAAAAAAAATATATTTGAATATAATAAAAATAATGTATTTAAGTATGATAAAAATAATGTATCTGAATATAATATAATGGCAGATAATAAAAATAGTAAATCTGAAGATAATAAAAATGATAAAATTGAAGATAATAAAAATGATAAAATTGAAAATAATATAAATAATAAAATTGAAAATGATATAAATAATAAAACGGATGATAACAAATATGGAACGTTTGCTATAAAAAATCCTGTAGTTACATTTCCAACATCAGAAAGTCCTATAAATAATAAAAAGGAATCTTTGACTTCAAATACCACAATTGAAAATTTAAATGTAAAAAAGCCGTTAGAAGAAACCCCATCAATTTTACCTACTTCAGAAAAGAAATTTGTAAGACCACCTGGTAAAAGAGCCACTTTACCACCAAAGTATCAAAAAAGATTACTTCAAGTAAAATAGAAACTAATTCTCAAGAAAAATAAAAAGATAGTGTTGCACATTATAAAATTATGATCAATTTTACAATAAGCCTGAAGATTTTTTACCAGTAAAGTTAAACCCGATCCACCACAAAATCCTGCTACTGAAAAGATCCTTATAGGTTGTTAAAACAGAGTGGAATAGCTTATTTTGATAATTTAAATGAAATTAATGAGAGAAATACAAATCCTCCCAGACCAGTAATAAAAGAAAATGGCCCTATTTTCGAGAATCCTTTACATTCCTTAAAATATAAATCTACAAGTATAGAAGATGTTTTAATTGATAAAGATAAAATGACAAAAAATAATGATGTTCATAAACCTCTTAACTTTTCAAATTTTGAAAATTCAAATAAGGTAAATCTTAATATTACAAATAATTTATCAATGCAACCGCCTTCTTCTATTACAAATTTTAATCAAAGTAACAATTTAAAAAATCCATTTCCTTGGTCACAATTGAGTACTCCACCTTTGAAAAATATAGATAATAATATAAACAATAATCCAATGAATCCACTTATAAACAATAATACAATGAATCCACTTATAAACAATAATACAATGAATCCACTTATAAACAATAATTTAATGAATCAACAGAATAATAACATTCTAAATAATCAACAGAATACTAATAACATATTTAATCCACAAACATCCTCATTGAAAAATTTATTTACTTCAAATAAATCAGGAGGAATGTTTGATGCTCTTTTAAAAGAAAGTAATGATGAAGAAGATGAAAAAGAATCAAGTGTAAAATATAGAAAACCTGGCGATGAAGATCTTAGTAATGGTTTTAATTTCTTTTAATAAATTTATAAATAGTATAAAGAGTATTTTTAATATTAAATTGAAAATATTAATATCAACCTTTTTGATTTTATAAATCTATAAATTAATATCAAACTCTTTAATTTTAAAAATCTATAAAATAATTTCAAAATTTTATAAATTAATATCAGACTCTTTAAGTTCTAAAAATCTATAAAATCTTCTTTGTAAACTTTCTTAAGTTGTTTTTTATCAAACAAATTTATATTAAATTTATTAACTAAATTCAATCCTGAATTGTCACAAATAGCATCTTTTAGGAATCTAACATATGAGCTTTCTAGCTGTATCATTTCTGTAAAAACACCAACATCAATTAGTAAGTTTGTTATAAATGGTCTCTCTGTTACTACCCTGTACATAAATATAATCATTTTCTCTTTATTATATTTTATAAATTCTTTAAGTAAAGGCAGAGCTTCTCCATTTTTATAATTGATAATCCAATCTAAAGGTATTTGATCTAATAGAAATATCTTTTTATCTATAAAATGATTATTTATAAAAACAAGATGAAAAAAAGAATTGAAGACATCTATTTTACAAGCAAATAACTCAAAATAATCTAAAAACTTTTTATATTTTTCTTTACTAAATTCTTCTATGTATTTTAGTACTACCTTTGTATTGAACTGATAAAAATCATTATAGAAGTATTCTTTAAAGAATTTAAGTCTTTCATATTCAAATGGTTCAAGTTTAAAATTAACACTAGAGTTGGAATGTTCTAAAGCCCATTTTATATCTATTGATGTATCAATAGATCTTTTAAATGAACTTGGTTTATTTTCATTTATTTTATATTGAATTTTTAATAATTCTATTTCATTCTTTTTTGAGTTTATTAAATTGGCTTTAGTTGTTTCTGATTTCTCAAGTCTCAATGCATAATTTGATTTTTCAAGTGTTAACATATTTTGTCTTAAAAGACTTATTTCTCCCTTAAGTTTTGTATTTTCATTTTTTAATTCATTTAGTTCTAAAAAAGCTGTGTCATTTTTAAAAATTTGTTTATTATCTGATGCTGTATTGGAATTTGTTTCTTTTGTCATTTCTGAGGGTCAATCTTATAAGATTTGATTTATGCAGTACTTTGTGTATTAAAAGACTATCTTTATTTGTATTTGAGGAGTGTTTTTTATTTAAATGTACTTCTTTATGTTAGATTACTTTGCTTTAAATTATTACATTATAGCATACAATAAGCAATTTTCTTTATTAAATTATGCACTCGTCAAAGTCAATTTCTTAACTATCAAATTATGCACTCGTCAAAGTCAATTTCTTAACTATCAAATTATGCACTCGTCAAAGTCAAATAATAAAAAATTATACATCAGATAAAATTTAATGTCAAATAATAAAAAATTATGCCTATAAAATATCTGTTCTTAAATTTAGTTGCCTAATTATTAGGGACTTATAAAAGACCCCTATGAAATTTACTGTCAAATTTGACGAAGTTTATCAAAATTCAATTTTATTTTCTAATATCACAATAGTCAATAAAATATTTCCTGATTGTCTCTACATTTTTATAGAAGCTTATCTATCAACACCCATTACTACAAAAAAAATATTATCTTCAATACCTTTATTTTATGAACCTAAAAACTCAAATTTCTTTTATAAATGTTTAATACCTTATAATTGTATTCCTTCATTCACTAGTGAATATTATAAAATATATTATAAATTAATAATCATCAGTGTACAAAATAAACTAAAAAAAAGGAGTGAATATCAATTTACTGTAAAATATAACTACTTATGTACTTGTTATAAATATAACATCTTTTTAGATTTGATATGGTAAGAATTGATAATACTAATATAATTTAGAGACAGGTGTATCAGAAATTGTAAAATTTATAAGAAATGAAAAAATTAAAACTAATAAAAAGATTTTATTAGCCAAGTAAATGAAAAACTTGAGAAAATTGAAAATTATAAAGAAGTTTTTAGAATATAATACGTACTTATCAAAATAAAGGAGATATCTTTTATTATCTTAAAAAAAATAAAGAAAATTAAAAATAAGGTAGTTTATGCAGAAATCAAATATATCAATGACGTCATTTTGTGTATAAAATATAAAAAACTTTTTAAAAAAATTTTAAAACTTGAAATTAACTTTTATAAGAATTTTCAGGTTGAAAATATTTTTGTAAGAAAGATATACGAAGAAACAAATGAAACAATACTTTTTTAATTTAGATATAAAACATACGACATATAAAGTTTTACAATAAAAAAAAATGGGATGATTTTCCATTAAAAACAGAATATTTTGTAAAAACCATGTATTTAAGGCTAAGTGTTGATGGCTACAGTTTTAACGTAACTCCTATCTTTACTTAATAAAAAATT
>PQWD01002592.1:0-20129 GCA_019425675.1 Leucinodes orbonalis
TTTTAAGTCAATTTAAAAACCGACTTATTGCACTCTTCGTTGAAGGGCAGAATATATTACACAAAAAGTTACTGTCATAAATGATACTTGTATGTAATACCGCATCTTAGGGCTACTTTGTTCCCATTTATTATTGTTAAGGGTTAATAAACAAAAATTTTGTTACATTCATTTGTTGTTGTTAGTGAGAATCTGAGAACTGTAACATGTATTATCGCATTAGGTTAACACCTGTAATGATAGTACGTATGTGGTAAAAATAAAAATCTAATTCTAAACATTGACTTTATAGCGGAAACATCAACGCGCCCCATAGAAGTGGAAGGCACAACAGAATCGTGCCGCGTGTGTCCGGGCGTCCGCGTGACGTCATGCGTGTGCGTGCAGCCCTCGGCGCCCTACTACGACGGCGAGGGCTGCGTGCCCAGGGACCTCTGCCCTTGTGTACATGGGAAACACACGTCAGTTACTTCAGCTATTCTACATTTATAGAAAGAAAGAAAGAAAGAAAATACATTTATTTGACCACAAAATTAACATTACAAAGACTAAAAAGTACAAAAACAATTCAACGATAAAGAAACAAAACAAAGAAAACAAAAAAAAAAACAATGTAACAAGAACGAAAAAAAGCAAATCATTGTGTACTTAATAAAATAGAAAATACAATATAATTTATGTGGTCAAAAAGGCCCTCTCTCAGCTTTTGTTGCCGTGTTCAACACAACGTGTTGGCATTAAAATAATTCAAAAGTGGACACGGCAACGCTGTTATTCTGACAGAGCACAAGTGACTATCATATGAACTATAAATTTAGATCAACAATTAACTAACAAGATACACAATCACGAAGAAACGTCATCCAAAAGAGTCCGAGACCCATGACACACACGTATTTAATTATATTTAGAACGTAAAATTATTCATTATAAAGAATAAAAAGGTGCAATACAATGAATTCAAAATGGATTGCTTGTAGCAGTTAGATTTTTCAGAAGGCTCCGAGTATTTTCTTTTGATGTCATTATCTCAAACAAAATTTGGTAAACTTTGATTTGACTATACACATTTCATTATAATTAACAAAGATTATTCAAATCAGGGCATCAATACATGATTCGAAGATATTTTTCATGACCCCAATGTTATTTCCCAAAGTGTAAAAGAAAATGTAGGTATTGAGTCAGATATGAATGTACGTACTGAATAATATGTTTTTGTTTCGTATAAGGCGGAATTCATAGACATTAGCTCCATAAACTTTTTGGTTGTTGGCGAAAACTATAAATACTGAGTCAAATTTTTTCAACAGCTACGAGGTTGGCTCGGCCTTCCACGGCGACAACTGCGACGAGTGCATGTGCAAGTTGGGTGGTATCACCAGCTGCAAGCCGGTCAAGGAGTGCACGTGTGCACCGGTAAGCAAAATTCATTTACAGAATGGTCCTTCGAGCCGGATGTAACATAAAATAACATCTAATATCGTGTGCTATATTAAGTATGAAACATTTTTTCTGTTTATAATTATAGTTGCCTCTCTTTCTCTTCAACCTATCGCAGTCCACTGCTAGAAATCGGTCTCCTTCATTTTGCGCCAGATATTCCGGTCCTTCGCTTTTTATCCAGCCTCCAGCAGCGACCTTTCACAAGTCGTCGGTCCATCGAGCCTGAAAGCGTCCTATGTCCTAATAAACGTCTACTCGCCTTTTAAATATTAGTACTGCAAACAATTTTAAAACATTTCTGTAATACGAAAGTTTTAACGTACCTAATTTTTTTTTTTAAATTAAATCGAGAGAGACTTTTCAATGTTGCAAGCTCTATACTTAGTTCTTTATGGAATATTGTTTCGTTAATGAAATTCCACTTAAAACCTTTCCGCCCCTTCAATCAATCAATTAATCAAATCATTTATTTGCTAGACATAGGTGGTAAAATCAACTACTCTACCTACTACGGTGGTAAAGTCAACTCTCGGAATTACGGACTACATGCCCTGTTCAATTTCTCTCTCTTCAACTTTTAACAGTCCACTGATTTCTCGGTTGTTCCCTTTTCTCGTCCTGTTCATTGCCACTCGCTAATCCAGATAAATTTGTAACATAAATTGGTATCTTTTGGGCACAGAATCTAGTCCCGGAACTGGTGGGCAAGCCGTCATGCGAATGCAAGTGCTCCCCGTGTCCGGAAGGCACCCGCATATGTCCCACGAGTCGTGTTTGCCTCGCGCTGGGGAAATGGTGCGACGGACTCCAAGACTGTCCTGATGACGAGAAGGACTGCACCACCACGGCTATACCCACCACGCTGGAGCCCAATGTGGTCACTACTGTACATGCTACGGTTGCTGTCACACAGCCAACCACTACCACCACCACGCCTAAACGTAAGTAATTAAGTTAGATTAGGACACATTTTTGCTGAAGTAAAACCATCATGAGGAAACCTGCGCACGCCTGCGAAGAGATTCAAAGATTGTGTGTGAATTCAGCCAATCCGCACTGGGCCCGCGAGGACGACTAAATATAAACTCGAGCGTATAATGAGCTAATAATGATGACAATACTATTGTTACCCCTCCAGTGTGGATGACGGAATATTAGAAAAATACTTATGCTTTCCGTATAGCTTTGTCCTGGGCTGAATGGTGAGATTGAAAGTTATTGGATACCGCGCAGAAACGTGTACAAGATTTAAAGTTATTTTATTTACTCAATATCTTACGTCTCACGTTAGTTCGGATGACTGATGGTGGATAGCAGATGGATGTCAGCTGCTGGGGATCGGCCCGCGTAGAAATCATTAGGGTAGGCCTTCATTCAGCAGTGAACATATTAGGCTGTGATGATGTTGATGATGAAGTTAGCAGGACTATCGCCCACTTTTCCTATGTCGCTTCCACTAGGTGGGCTGTATAAATAGAGTGACTTTATAAATATATGTCCATAATCAAGGAATTCTCTTTACAGCCGTAGTATGCCCCGTGGTGGAATGTCCTCCGGATACTTCGTAAAGTACACCAAAGCAGCCCGACTTCAGGTCATACACTTCAGACCTGCCACCGCCTAGACCTCGCTACTCGTACATGCGCTACCACCGACCAGGTCAAAGTTACGCCAAAGGCGGCTTCTCCAAAGGAGGCTACTCTAAAGGCGGATACTCTAAGGGAGGGTTTTCGAAGGGCGGATTCTCTAAAGGCGGATTTAATCGTGAGTATTGGTTTCGTTATTTCGACTTTACAGTCATTGAAAAATGAAGCTTACGGTTGCCTGCTGTATTATAAAAAAATGAGGGTATATTTTTACAACGTACAATTACGTTAAAATCTAATTTAACGAAATAAATTGCGTAAACACTAATCGTTTATTATTATTATCCTCCTGATGATTCGTTGACTGCATTTACCGTAGTTACGGTTAGATTCGTTACAGCAGATATTACAATTATGTATAAAAGCCTATATATTTTACGTAATGTACGTTGTACGTAATGTACGGAATGTGTTACGTAGTTGAATTAGGATTTTTGTGTTTTTAAATTGAAGGAAATAATCAGCATGTATATGTAGTTTAATTAGTGATATGAATAATATTTTTGTCAATTATTTGTTCCCACCTGCAATACCGTGAAATGGATTATTATATAAATGTTTGCACTATATGGTAGGACTTGTAAGGGAAACTCTCAGTCAGGTATTTTGTTTATTCATAATTTATTTTTTAATGGTAGGTAGTCGTTAATACCCACCAATGTGTGTATTCGAGTCTTATCTCCCCTTATCCGGGCTATGTGGGGGGACCCATAAACTTGATTAATTGATTTCAGCACTGCCGCCACCGCCTCAAAGCCAGTCGTTCACGGTCGAGAAGCCGACCCAATCGTCTCCAAGCGAACAAGTGTGTCGGCAGTTCAAGTGTGTCCCGCGCCTGCCGCCGCCGCCGGCGCCAGGCCCGAGGCCCGAGGCGGCCGAGTGCGCGGCGCCGGCCTGCCCGCCGCGCTACTCCCTGCGGTTGGACCCCGCGCCTCTGCAGCAAACGGGATGCCCGCAGTCAGTCTTTATGTATTCACACAGACATCCGAATATACAATTAGACTGGACAAGCCGCCAAGTTTATAGGCAATCCCAGTGTCGCAATTTCTTTTTGGTTCTTACCTGTGAAAAGTTATTATATTTCTTGGTAAATTTACTGATTCATTGCGATGATAGCATGTTAGAATTGCACAGGATGCATTTTGGGCAAAAACGGTAATTTCTTCTAATTTTCGTGCGTCTTGACGTCTCACAGAGCGTAAACTGGCAGCCAGTGTATGCTCGTTGAGCTTACATTTGTCGCACTTAAAAACGCGGCTTGCCCCATCTCCTGTATTGGGAAATCTATGTGTATTCACTAGTCTAAGAAGTTTTATACATTACTTCATCCGCTATTTTATCCCTTAAAGTCGGAATTTATCAAAATCCTTTCTTGGGGGATGCCTATGTCAAAATAGGTTTATGCATGCAAAATTTTGTCTCGATTGGTTTAAAATGGACAAAATTCTCGCGTTACGAAGTATTATTTTTAACCCCTATTTTATCTTGGAGAAGAATTAATCATAATCCTTTCTTAGCGGACGCCTACGACATAGTAGCATTATGCATGCAAAGTCTCAGCCCCATCGGTTTAAAGTTGACGTGTCATCCAAAGTTACATCCACTATTGGGGTAGAATCAATCAAAATTAGCCTAGCAAATGGCTACGTCATAACAGTTGCATGCCAAAATCCAGCCTGATCTGTCCAGTGGTTTGGGCTGTACGTTGATAAATCACTGTCCAATCATTTATTTTATTTCTAACAGATTAAGATATTTTACAAAAATATCTATCTTGAAATTGTCGATTTTGAAGATAATTTTGAATCCATTTAATGCATCGACGTATTTTAATTAAATAGTGAATGCAATAAAAAATATTAAAATTTTATCTGTTTGATTGATGGGATAGAAATCCCCAATTCCTTGTTAATTTTTCGATAAATAAGTAGTATGTATATGAAATCACAGGTGTAATTGTGCTTAGCTCTTGATTGAAACTTATATTTATTTAATTAATCATATTTATTTATTATAGACGTTCGTTATAAACTGTATTTTTTTCTAATGGATGCATATTTACAATCTAAAGCAGCTGACAAAAAAACAATAATCTAAATTAACAAATAATAATAATACTTTGCTTTCTCTACAATACACTTTACAATCCATCTTATCCAACGTATCTTAAAAAACGGTTTTCCTTCGCACGTGAATTAACTATTCCTTGTAGATCCCACCTGAGTTCTTCACTTAAATTTCAACCATAAATCCGACTTTTTTTCTTACTCCTTCTCCGTTCATGCAGTGAGGTTGTGGAATTCGTTACCATCTAATATTCGCGATAGTAGTATTTCCTTATTTAAAAGTCGTGTTAAAGAATACTATTTTCTTCTATTCCATAATATAATTGTGTTTTAAAAATCCATAAACATTTAAGTTTTGTGCTTTTGTTGAAATTTAAAAACCTTTATCTATATGTTTATAGTTTCTAAATTTAAGTTTTTATTTTTTTCTTTATATTTTGACTAATATATAGTAATAATGTATTTATTATATTATTTTTTAACCTCTGTATGTATTATGTGTATATGTATGTATGTATATGTATGTGTATATATATTTATGTATATATGTGTGTGTGTATGTATGTGTATGTATGCAGTATATGTGTGCACACTGTCTACCTCTCACACTTAATTTTCTTTTTTTAGGCCTGTTGGAAGAAATTTCATAATGAAATAAGCAGTGCCTTTGTACAATTTTTTCCATGTACCTGTTTTTTATTGTATAACTGTGTGCATAAATGATTAAATAAATAAATAAATAATTGATTTAAAGAAATTAATTATTGATTATTATCATTGCAAAATATTTTATAGAAATAATCAACTAATGTGGTAAAACAACCTTTGTCGGGCTTATGACAAGGTTCAAAATACATGTGATATTAACTTTTGCAACAGATATTCGTGTGCGCCGCCCCCCGAGCGCCCAGTTTACTGCAACGTTACAGAACGCGCCGTGAGCACGTTCGACGGCGCCGAGTACAAGTACGACATGTGCTACCACATACTGGCTAGGGACAACGCGCACGACAAGTGGACTGTACTCGGTATGTATCATATTTACTGTGCGGAATATATATATATAAAATAAGAGTGTCTGTGATATCGAAATAACCATTTTTTACATGCATATGAATATATGTGACGACCCATTTGGTGTAGCGGTTGGGGGTCGACTACAACACCAAGGGTTTCGGGTTCGATCCCCGGGCAGTACAAACATTTGTGTGGATGAACATGTCTGTTTGTATTGGTCTGGGTGTTTCCTATGTATAATATGTATGTGTTTACAAAAAAAAATATATAAGTATGTTTATCCGTTGTTTAGTACCCATATTACAAGCTAAATGCTTAGTTTGGGGCTAATGGCGCTGTGTGTGATTTGAAATTCTATAATAAACAATTTTTCTTTTGTTACTTTGTCCTCAGTCCGCAAGAAGTGCCGTTTAGAAGGCTGCCAGAATGAACTGATTGTGCACCAGGACGACCAGCTCATCAAGGTGAAGCCGAGCCTCATGATAGAGTATGACAACTACGAGTACACCGTGGAGCAGACCAGCAAGATCTGCTTCCAGAAGAACAGCTTTGACGTCGCCAGGCTTGGGGACGGACTTGTGATCAAGTCCAGGAAATACAACTTTACTGTATTTTATAACAGCGATGGTGATATCAAGATTGGGGTAAGTATCTTTAAAACCAATTTATATTTTATAGAAACGTAGTCACTCACTAAACGTCATTTGAAAAAGCTCACTAAACTCACTAAACGTCATTTGAAAAAGGTTGTTAAACGTATTATGGAGATGGCTATGTTAGTTGTTTACCCACGCAATAAGATCAAGGTACGTTGTGTTTAGAAAGAGTTCAAAGGTGCCTTTATTTTGTCGTCTTGTGTTGGTGCAGCTTTAATGCGAATTAGTCAATTAGCTTTGCATGAGATATTTGGATGGATCAACAAAAAAGGAGTAATATAGTCATAGAAAGATTTAAGGACCGAGCACAAAACGAAAATAGGGTAATTAACATTGTGTGTGATTTTGTTAATTAGTAATTATTTTTATAATAACAAACATTACGCTGTCCTGTATTGTATCAAAATATACAAAAAGTCAAAAGTAAAAATCCATTTATTCAAATTAGGCTTACAAAAAGCACTTATGAGTGCTAGCTTTGCAGTTCACTGTTATATACATTTTTTTAAAATATATATTATTAAACCAAAGAGCTATAGCTAACTTGTGACATAAATATAATTTAATTTATTGTATCTATTAAATTCATAACCTGAATGAAGCAAGAATCAATAGTATTCTAAAATCATAAATTTTATAGCCTAAGAATTACAAATTGAATAAAAAGGTGAAATTGTGGTCCCCGGGCAGACGACCAAATATATAGAATCGTAAGATAATTTTTTACCATTAAAATCCAGGTGTCGAAACAATACATGGGTTCCGTGGACGGTTTATGCGGCGCATTCGACGGATCCCTGAAGAACGAGCAACGTTTGCCGGACGGTTCTCTGGCGGCGAACAGCGAACAGATGGCAGCCGCTTGGGGGAAACCAGGTCTGCCGCGCGATGCATGCAAAACCAAAGCGATCAGTGAGAAGGACCATAAACGAGTGTGGCAGCTGTGTGACGTCATTACGTGAGTACCAGACCGACAAGGCTAAGGGCATTAGTGACGTAGATTTATGTGAGTGACGTCATTACCCAAGTAGCTGAGTAGGGAACACTAGGCTATAGTTTTTTGGTGCTTGCTTTGACGACCTATTTGGTGTAATGGTCGAGACGCCGGCTACTACACCAGTACAAACATGTGTGTGCATGAACATATCTGTTTGTATTGGTCTGGGTGTTTTATATGTATTTATAAAAAAATATATAAGTATGTTTATCCGTTGTTTAGTACCCATACTAAAGGTTTCACGCTTAACTTGGGGCTAGATGGCGCTGTGTGAATGTCACTGGATTTTTATTTATTTATTTGGTAACTCTGTGACGTCATTACGTATATACCAGACTAGTGAAGCCACTAGGCCGTTGTTTTATGGCATAAAAAGGACTTTTCCATAGCGACAAAACATAAGTAAAAAATTCCCAACAAAACAAATGATCAGATTAAAGATCCAAGCTTCAGCGATTGACATATACGTGACATTATTGTTTTTGGAAAAAAAATATATATATCCACTGACATTCACACAGCGCCATCTAGCCCCAAGTTAAGCGTGAAGCCTGTATTATGGGTACTAAACAACGGATAAATATACTTAAATACATTTTTTCCCGTAAATACATACATATCATACATAGAAAACACCCAGACCATTACAAACAGACATGTCATGCACACAAATGTTTGTACTGCCCGGGGATCGAACCCGGAACCCTTGGTGTTGCAGCCGACCTCTCAACCGCAACACCGAATGGGTCGTCAAATTGTGTCAATTGTGTGAAGATACAAAACAGATTGTAGCAATCTGCTAGATGTTTTGAGTGTAGCTTTGTGAACTTTCCGTTATAATATGATTCACCAAATTATAAGATCTAGAGATCAAAACATTTTTGTAACATAAATTTTCATAGATTGTTTGATTTATTTTTTCCAATACTACAATGTCACAACGATCTCACAACTTCTACAAACGTACAATTTACAAACATACAATCTTTTTATAATACAACAATGATTTGCAACGTAAATTCATTTTCACAGCCAAGAACCACTATCTAAGTGCGGCAAAGTACTAAATCTGGATAAATGGCGCAACATCTGCCTAGAGAAGATCTGCAAGTGCACCGACCTGGCGGTGAACGGCACCAAGAAGACTGAGGAGGAATGCCGCTGCCTCATCGTGGAGAAGATGATCGGAGTGCTTGGCCGCTGATCAGGATTGGATATCTCTTTGGAGAATGGAGCTCAATTGTCGTAAGTTTCAATTTAGTTCAATCAAATTAGCGATGAAAGGAAGATATATTTCAGACCACATTCTGCTATCGGATATATCTAAAAGAAACAATTGATTTCTGTCTGGCAAGTTTTTTAACCGCAAAAAGTAAAACCAGTTTAAAATTACACAAAAACAAAAACAGATGAATAATAAGTTGTAAGAAAAATAGCAGCATTAATTGTATTTAATAGGTCTCAAAAACATTAAAAGGTAAAGATGCAAAATTTAGCTTTTTTAACATAACTTTCATTGTAATTATAAATTATAACATACGCTCTTTAAATTTCACCCAAGACTCAGGCCATTTCATATGGTCCTTCGAGTTGGATACGAATCTTTGATCTATGGATGGATGGATGTCCCAAATTAAAGCAATCCAAAACTCAGGCCACTACATATAGTCCTTCGAGCTGGATGTGAATGAGCGACCTATGGATGAAGAATGAATGGACATCCATATTCAAGCAAGATACGCATTTATGAGTTTCATGCAGAGTGCACAAGATTATAAGTAAGGTTCAAAACACTTATCGCAAAAGCAATAAATTTGCATTTTTATCAAATTGAGTGTTGTTGTTGACAGCAGATCGCCTTAGATTTCAAATCTGTAGATGAAAATGGTCGAATAAGTGGGAATCATTTAATATATTGGCAATTTTTGGGTTCTCTGGACGCAATGTATATAGCACACATGTATGCACTGCTTATTTGCTAATAAGCACGCCACTGGTTTGATGGTCCCACAGCGGCGAGTGTCCCCCGCCCCTAGTGCACCGGATTGCTACGTTTGGTTGCGAGCCGACGTGCGGGTCCCGGCCGTGTCCCGGCGCGGACGGGCCGTGCGCCGCCGCTGCTACTGTCCGCCGCACGCTGCGGGACGGACACGCTGTCTGCGCCAAGGACTGTAGAGACTGTGAGTATTTACTATGTCAAAGTAACAGAGTGCTTACACCATCGCCAAACTAACAGTTAGTCATACGTCTATAATAATAATCATCATCGTTAATTATACGTCCCACAAGGGTTACGAGCCTACCGACGCGGTATATAGGCCTCAGCGTCCACGCGGCCAGTACGGATGGTCGACTTCATGCAAAATCAATCTCTTCGTAGGCATGCGCAGGGTATCTCACGATATTTTCCTTCACCGTAAGAGCGTCGAATGTATCGAATCGAATGAAGCGAAAAATGTACGTTTAGTTTCAAAAATTCAAAATAGATAGTAAAATCCTGCACTCATTCGTTGTTTTATGGTAGATTTTAATTGGTAACACGATTAAACAAATAATAACATTAAAGTTGTACCGGAATTATACTGCTACCGTTTGGGTTGCGAGCCAACCTGCGGGTACCGGCCCTAGCAATAATCTACTCAAAGGTATGTGGAAACTACTTAATTCTAAGAAGAAACTACCTAATGGTATGTAGAAAACAGAGACGTCGAATGCATTAGTGACCCTCAAAAGTTAACAGGATTACAGCTAAAACTTTTTAGTTGCGTACATAAATTGATAAGTTGAATACTACTTACCCAAAGGCGACATTCACGGCGGAAATTTAACCAAACAAATTTCTTAAATATATCATGCCATTACCTTAAATCTATGAACCGATTGCTATACACCTTCCGATTGTAATAAACAATCCTGTGTTGTTGCAGGCGAGTGTAAGGGCGTAGGCACACCAGCTGGCTACACAACATTCGAGGGTGACAGTTTCCCGTTCCTCGGGAATTGCACTTACCTGGCGTCCAGGGACCGCAACGAGACAAGCAATCACAAATATGAGGTACTTAAAAAAATATACCCGTACAGGCGTATAGGCCTTACTCATTGACGCAGGCTTAGTGCAGATTGGCCAACTTCATGCTGACGATGTTTGCCTTTACCGTAAGAGCGTCGGATAAACGTACATATAATTTTGATATTTGGCGGGGTATGAACCTACGCCGTCTAGACAGGAAGGCAATAGTCCACACCAATGAACCACCAACGCTCTAAAACAATATACGTTAAAATCTGGCTTGTGAAAGGAATTAATCCTACTTCGTTTCCAGGTGTACGCGACAAACAGTCCGTGTAAAGACAACAGCAATGTCACATGTACTAAGGCCATACACGTCGTGCAAGACAGCAACGTGATCCACGTCACTAGAGATCCCACCACGAAAAATGTATGGAATTTTTATTTTACTCGAGGAACCCTGTTACAGCACGATTCACGGAAAATGACCACAAATGGCGTCTTCTCGCGAGATTAAGATAAGATAAGATTCTTTATTTGCACAGAATATAGGTTTTACAAAGTGTCTATATATATATATTGTAGAGTGGTACATGCTACATTCTGCCTGTCATAGGCATGCAAATATTAATAATTTATAATAAGTGATTGATTCTAGGTTATTATAACATTTCTCAAAATTAAATTCACTAACATTTACTCTTAGATTTAACACAACAACAACAACTTGATCAATTATTTATTAAACAAATGTCATTAAATTGTATACATACTAATAAATAATATAATTATTACATTGGAATTTATTAAATCAGAAATCATTACTGAATAAAATTAACAAATAACATTAAGAATATTTAAATGAGAGTGTAACAATAGAATTACAAAATATTGAAAAGTATCATAAGCGTAAACAAAATACAAGATTTTTGCCGTAGCTGCTATTGCATCTCCAAAGGATTCAAAAAAAATACTTCAGCGCAATGGTCATCTTTCGTGAATCGTACTATGTATAGTTTTGCAGTTAGTACAGCTGTCTTCCGACTTAAAGTTTGATGTAGACGGTCAAATTTAATTAAGTAATATTATTAATTAGAGACGTTAGCTCACAGTATTAATTTATTTTACTGCGTCACCAGTTAGTAGTTACATTGTGGTTTCTTTTTCTAAACCGCACGTGAATTTATTGTCCACACTATTAACAACAGTTGCTATCAGCTGAGCTGTCTGTTCAATTTCCAACATATTGACACCAAACATAGGATGCCTACCCGAACTTGTTATACGCTTTGGACGCTTTGCACATAGTGGGTTTCTTGGGGCTCGTAGAATACCCTGTTAGTCGGAGAGCCGGCCGTATAAAAGTCCTATGGATCAGATACATGAAAAAATTTTTTAATATAGTCTGAGAAACCGTACTATTAAAGGCCGACACTGAATATGCCTGATTTTGCCCTCACTTCCGGTTGTGATTCCAGACATTGTTGTTATATATCTTATGTTACATGAAAAACAACGGGAAAATAAAGTATTCGATGAGTAGAATTGAGTTTTTAAAGGTCGACAATCTGAATTCATTCACAAACGTGAGTTGATCACGTTGAAAGGACGTACCTTTGATTGTGAACTGATTCATAAGACTTTTATACGGCTGGCTCTTGGACTATATCCTGTGCTTATTTGTGTATGACTGAGTATCTTATCTACTTTTTCACATCAGCTGTTAACGACAATCGGCAACAAGGCTGTGTTCAAGTACCCCTTAAAAAACGACTGGGTGACGATCAACCAACTGAACGGGAAAGACATCTCCATTCTGCTGACCCACGCTCACGTTGAGGTAAGCTCTGATGGTTTTCATCTATTAACCGACGGGATTCCTGATACAATAAGATGTTGTGTCTGTTGAATAAATGCAACGGTGGTTAAAGGGTCAAATAATCGAAACGAAGCAATATTCAAACACATCTTTTCAATCGCAGTCCACTGGACATAGGCCTCCCCCATTTTGCGCCAGATATCCCGGTCCACCGCTTTTCTTATTCAGCCTCCACCAGCGACCTTTCGCAAACACATAACCATTACGATATGTAAATTTAAGATTACATTAAATTCACTTACACAGTTAAAGATACATACATTTTCCAGTGGGATGTTATGGTTTTAAGAAGATATCCTTAGTAATATATATCTCTACAAAGATTACATAGTGACAAAAAGACATCATCACCATATATAATATGATCCCAAATCCACATTTATTTTATGTCAATTGGGACCATATGCTTCGTACTCGAAGTAACTACTTACTTAGATAATATTATGTCGCTAGCAATTGCAGAAAGATAAATAAACCAAATAATAAAATATACACTTTGAACACAGGTGACTGTGCTCCAAGCAAAGATGGAGATGTCGGTGCGCGTGCCGTCGTTCTTGTACGGGAATCGAACAGAGGGACTGTGTGGCGTGTGCGCGGGACAGCTCGACCATCTACTGACCAGCAACGGCACTGTCACTGACGACTTTGAAGAGGTAATATTATGGTTTTATCTCATCCTTATCAAAATTACAGCTTAATATGTTCACTCCTGAACGAATGTCGTCTGTAATGAATTCCACGAATGAATGAATTCTCTTCGCAGGCAAATAACAGCGTAAGAGTGTCGAATAAACGTACATGTAATTTCGAAAATACTATGAGAGAAAGAAGGATTTTTTTTTTATTGGCCACAAATATTTACAAAACAATGGAAAAAAAATGGTATGTGGCGGGATTTAAACCACCACCCTCCAGATTGGAAGGCAACAGTCCACACCAAGGAACCACCGACGCTCTTTATTCGTCTATAAAAAAATATATATAGATATAATAAATAACCTATGAACCCATCCCGTCTGTGTTCATGCCTGAAAATGTATGCCTAGTTTAATATAAATAATTTATTACCAACATATTTCAATGTGTCAGTATGGCAAGAGCTGGGCGGCAAACCCCTCAGCGCTGTCGGCGCTGGGACTCGAACCCGAGACTCAGTGCGGGCCGCCCCCGCCCCCGCCTGTCTGCGTGCCCCCGCCCGCTGAGGACAACGCCTGCTACAACCTGTACAACGCCGATGTTTTTGGACCGGTAAATTTTTTTTTCATGTAATAACTGTTGCAAAATTGTTTTTTTGTATTTCAAATGATGTAAAAAGTATAGATTCATGATATGTTCACAAAACAACTGAAAAAAGTGTTTCGAATGCAGCAACAGCACACATACAATATATAAACATATAAATATGTATTTTATTTGTTATATTTATATTTGTTTAAGATATTGTACATATTAAGCTTATACATGGATGCGCACTTTTTCTGCCTGTTTCAGTTATTTATTTTTCTTTCTTAGGACTGCTGGAAGAGATTCATATGGAATAAGCAGTACTTTTGTACTCATATTTCAATTACATTTGTTAATTTTCTATGTTTATGTGTGCATAAATAATAAATAAATAGACATTTATTGAGCGTACATTTGCCTTCAACTGTATTCTCTTTGGCGGTTCGTTTTTGAGGCACGAGTGGCGTATCTACCTTTATTTATACAGAATATCATTGGTATTCGAAGGAAATATGTTTCCTAATTTTAATACATTAACGCATTGGGTTTCTGTTATGTTAATGTATGATTGGAATACATTTTTGATTACGTGATTGGAGTGTGGAAGAGTCATGCTAGATGTTGTGCACCACGAAATAATATCAAGCAAAAAATGTCCGAGCCGCTTGACACATACGTTGACTTATTGTTATATTTATGACATAAAAATAACCATTAAAATTTGGCCTTAACGCGTCATTAAAATGGTACAAAATACATATTATTTTTATTGTTTTTTTTATTGGATTGGTAAACGAGCAGACAGATCACCTGATGGAAAGTGAATACTGCCGTCCATGGACATTTGCAGCACCAAAGGAGCTACAAAATGCGTTGCCGGCCTTTTAAGCAAGCGTACGCTCTTTTCTTGAAGGTCTGCAGGTCGTATCTGTCCGGAAACACCGCATGCGGCAACTCATTCCACAATTTTACATACATATTATTGTTTCTATCAAAATATATGCAGCTACACAATAGTTTTGTATGTGTGTGTAGTGCCACGCGCTAGTAGAGCCGCAGCCGTTCGTGGAGTCGTGCGAGGAGGAGCAGTGCGCCCTCAACACGAGCGTGTGTTCCGCGCTCGAGCGGTACGCGGCCGCCTGCCGGGACCAGGGCGTCTGCCTCCACTGGCGACAGAGAACACAGCTGTGCCCGTACAAATGGTAACTCATTTCGAGTATTGTACATAATAAATATCCAAGCTGTTTTCCTATCATCATCATCGGTTCATTAAACGTCCCCACCGAGGGGCACGAGCCTATCCGTATAGGCTGATTAGGCCTTAGTCGTCCACGCGGGCCCAGTGCGGATTGGACGACTTCACACACAACCCTCGAATTTCTTCGCAGGCGTGCATGAAGGTTTTATTACGATGTTTTCCTTCACCGTAAGAGCGTCGGATAACTTACATATATTTTCGAAAATTCGAAAATACTTTGATATGTGTCGGGATTTGAACCTCAGCCTCCCGGTAGGAAGGTGACAGTCCACACTACTGAGCCACCGACGCTCGAGCTGTGCCCTTACAAATTGTAAATCGCTCATAACGATAAGGCCTTTGCCCACTATATGTTTGAATTTTATGTGTTTGTGTACCGTTCATGTGATTGTGGGCAATAAAGTGGTAATCTATCTAATTTTAAGTGTTGGAATTCCTAAGTACTTATAGATGAATGTGTGTTTCAAGACTTGTAGGTGAATGTCTGTGTAATCAAAATGGGTAGGTCCAACTTTGAGAAGGTGTAATGAGTTTCAATTGTTGTAGTGCCTGGCGACTTTTAAACGAAAGTGTGTGTGTGTGTTTTTTTCCACAGATATTCACACAGCACCATCTAGACTCAAACTAAACATAAGCCTGTAATATGGATACTTTACAAAAGATAAACATACTAATATACTTTTTTCTGTAAATACATATTATATGTAGAAGAAACCCAGATCACTACAGACATGTTCATGTAATGTTTGTACTGCCCGGAGATCGAACCTTTGGTGTAGTAGCCGACGGCTCAACCATTACACTAATGGGTCGTCTTATGTAGATAGGATATATAGTTGACAATAGTTTCAGTCGTAACGTGTTCAGTGTTTAACCTTTACCTATCCCCAGCGAGGAGCCGCTAGTGTACCGTTCTTGTGTGGATTGCGAGCGCACGTGCGACAACCACGACGAGCTCGAAGCCAACCCCGAAAAGTGTACTACTCGACCGGTCGAGGGCTGCTTCTGTCCTCAAGGAAAGGTAACAATACACTTGTGTTAGAATGTATTATTTATAAGTGTTATATTTGGATAGCTACTTGCCTTTAAACCTATAATTTATATATTTACTAATACATATAAATTGTATAATTAAGAGCAATGAATTATGATTGTTAAGAGTATCTAATACTACTGCCGCCACCTGCCACGCGTACCGTACCGGTCTGGCAGGTAAACGCAAAAGGGTATAAAAAGGTGGCGTGGCGCCGGTAGGGGGCATTCCCTCGTCCGAGGGACGGCACTAAGTCGAGGTTCGAGCACTAGTGGGCGCCCTTAGTGGCCGTCCTTCTTCGCCTACTTCGACAGGTATCCGTAAGCGGTCTCGTGGCCGCGACCGGAGCCAATCACGGCTGAGCTAGGTCTGCATTTCTCGTGACGTCGTTAAGGCCATCTGCGGCCAACAACAAAATCGTTTCAAAAAAAAAAAGGTAGGGGGCATTCTGTCTTGAGCAGTAACAGTGTAAGGTTGTCAGATATATGTGAACTGGTAATATTAGTCCTGATTACGCACAACAGTGTATCAATTCATTACCACAACCTGAATCTCGCTACATCGCCGAACGGGGGCTTATACTGTGTTTTCTAATTATGGATAGTTGAGTTTGAAAATTCAAGTGTTATCAGTCTTATCAGTTATCTATTATATCGATAGTATGATATTGTCTGTACGATTTATAATAAAGAAATAAATATCTACTGATATTTACACTGCGTCATCTAGCCGCTATTAAGGAGGAGCTAGTAGTTAGGGTACTTAACAAGAAACTTAATTAGATACTTTTTTTATAAATACATACATATTATACATATAAGCACTCAGGCAATTACAAGCAGATATGTTCATACACAAATCATCAATTTCACTTCTAGTATATGCCCTTCCTACTTAAGCTTTCTATTATATTTTTTTGTACAGGTCCGTGTGAACAACACGTGTATAGAGCCGAGTAAGTGCTTCCCCTGCGACGACGGACATTACGCCGGCGATGAGTGGCAGGTGAGGATTTGCGCAATGACGTATTTATATAAATTAATAGTTTTTACTGAAAATGAAATGTGTTTATTTAGTTTAAGTCCTTACAGAACACTTATGAATGTCAAATGAAGCTACCACTGGTTTGGGAGGTAGTTTTCCACTGAGAAGAAACCAGCAAGAAACTCAGATTACTACTATTTATGTCATGACCGTGACGTCATGCGCTGAAATGATAACACGTTATAAATGCAAGGATGCCTTGCCCAAGGATTGGTTGAAAAATTACGCTATATTGAAGTTTTAAGTTTAAACAAACCTACTAACAGCAATCGAATTAAATGATTCAAAACCATTTAGTGTTATCAAACTGTACCTATATTTAGTTATGGACATTATATTATTCAAAAACTCCAATTGCATATAGGAGGATGCATGCAACAAATGCACATGCACCCGCGTGGGGCAGGCCGCTCGCGTCTCGTGTCGGACACAGGCGTGTGGGGCGCCGCCATGCAAGGACGGGGAGGACGCCGTCACCGTACCGAAGTCACCTACTGAATGCTGCCCCACATATATTTGTGGTATGACACTTTATAAATACCTGACATTGCCTTAAGTATTGTCCGTGAGAATTCGATAATTTCAATTTTTATTTATTTTTTACATACACCACACAAACCCACACACAATCTACTATACTATTGTTGTATCGTTTTTATATGATAACTCGTATTATATAGGTGGTTTAGTCTATTTGTAACCATGCTATGGAAGAGCGGTGCTGTCTACCACAAGCAATCAAGCTTAAAAGGGAGCACCAACTACTTATTTGTATTAGACTAAGTTGCTGAAATAAAGTTTTTGTATTTTTTTATTTGCATACATAATAAAAGAAAAGAAAATTGTGTAAAGCTAAGTTATTCAAAGTAGACATAACGGCATAACAAAATATATTAGTAACATTTTAAAATTATAAGCAATATACATCATCATCATCAGTTCATTAAATATCCCCACTGAGAGGCACGAGCCTACCCGTATAGGGTAGGTAGTATTTCTTCGCAGGCGTGCGCAGGTTTCCTCACGATGTTTTCTTTCACCGTAAGAGCGTCGGATAAAGTACATTGGTACGTGGCGGGTTTTGAACCTGCATCCTCCCGGTTAGAACGCAACAGTCCACTCTATTGAGCCACCGACACTCTTAAATACATTGTGTTTAAAATACATATAGGTAAAGCGCGGGGGAACGGACACACTACACACCGCTCGTCATTATCGTAGACATTGCTAAATAAGTAACATTTTATAATTTTAATTTAACATTCAACAAATTTTTTATTTATGTTAAGTCAAAGTCATAAGTGCTTCCGCCACAATGGTGGAACTGATTCATTTTCATTTTACTTATAATTAACCTAACTTTATCAATTACTCTGTTATATATGCAACCTCTTTTATGACAGTCCTTGTCATATGTAAAAAGAATATATTTAATTGATTGTTTTATGTTTTCTCTCTTCTCTTTCACTATTGTAAATGGCAGACGTGTTTTCTTCTTTTAATATATTATTTTATTTTACCAAGAGTTGTTTCGAATTTGTTAGATTTCACTGAGAGCACTGAGGGTATGTTACTGGAATCGAAGTGCTACAAGCTTCGTATTCGAATACGTGAGCAGAGTACAGCATTAAGGCTTTCTTCAGCTTCAGAAGCGAGTGATGCAAGTTTCAACAAGCGCTGCCACGCATTAGACGTGTCATGTCGTGAAGAAGCAGTAGCTAATGCCAAGACTATACAACAAAGTGATGACTTATTACATCTTGATTCGCAGTCATGTAATCCGGCTCGAAGGACCATAGAAAATATGTGGAGATAAAGAATACTCGACTTATACAGCGCAACTTTGGGTAAAATAAAATAATATATTAAAAGAAGAAAACACGCCTGCCATTTACAATAGTGAAAGAGAAGAGAGAAAACATAAAACAATCAATTAAATATATTCTTTTTACATATGACAAGGATTGTCATAAAAGAGGTTGCATATTTAACAACTCTTATGATGTCGCATAGAAAATATGCCGAAATAAACTACCTAGTACGTGGAATTGCCATCTCAATCTGTCGCGTGCGATAGATCTGAAAGTTAGTGACTATTTCCAAATTCATTGAGATGTTAAAGGTTCTGACATAGGTCTTTTAAGACCTAAGTGAGGTGCTAAATGTTGTCACTTAGCCGCCTCTCACGTCACTAGCGGGTAAGGAATGGTAAGAATTGTATTCTAGTCCACGGCATATTACGCCAGGCATGTCATGTATTTGCTATTATAAATATTATAAACATTTTAAAATTTGTTTTTACATTTACAGTTCCTAAACAGGAAGAAAAGTGTGAGGAACCTAAAAAGATGGAGTGCGGTTTCGGCCAAGTGCTAAAGATGAAAACTTCGGCGAATGGCTGCAAGGAGTTCGCTTGTGGTGAGTGGAATTGGTTGATTGTATATAAGTCTATAGAGTAGAGATGTAAGAAGTCTTGACCTGACAATCTTGGCCACCGAATCTGCGAGTTTTGAAGCAAAACTTTGTCTGATATATGAATGCACGGGACCTAGGTCTTGTTGCGAAAAAAAATTTTATTTATCAACAGCATTTACTGCGGTAGTCAAAATTCATCCTTGTTTGTAACTAATTGAGCCATCACGTCCACTGCTGGATCAAAGATTTCGTTCAGTTTGGATTGGATGTGGCATCATCATTACAATCTAATACGTCCGATGCTGAACGAAAGCATCCCCTAATGACTTCCTCGCAGGCCGATCCTTAGCAGTTATCATACATCTTCAATCCGCAACCTTTATGTCCCCACCGAGGGGCACGAGTTTACGCGTAAAGGTATATAGGCCTTAGACA